>JAQBSW010002831.1:0-94910 GCA_029291075.1 Eudiplozoon nipponicum
GTTTAATTATATAAATGTTCATTGCAATACCACTTCCTCATGTAATGTGGTGTCTGTTCAGTAATGACAGATTGGGCATGGTTAGTTGGAACTTTGGGTCTAAATGGATGCCATATGAGCTCCACCTAAAGGAAAAATTGACTAACCAAGTTACATTAGTTAGTATATAACTGAAAATTGTGTGTAGTGTAGTGTGCGGCAGGATAGCTCAGTGG
This sequence comes from Eudiplozoon nipponicum, assembly GCA_029291075.1. Taxonomy (NCBI): domain Eukaryota; kingdom Metazoa; phylum Platyhelminthes; class Monogenea; order Mazocraeidea; family Diplozoidae; genus Eudiplozoon; species Eudiplozoon nipponicum. The sequence continues at coordinate 216 of JAQBSW010002831.1, forward strand.
TTAGAGCACCAGATTCCGAAGCAGACGTGCCCAGGTTCGTATCCTGTCCGCGGCAAATTCTGGCCAGCACTTGATGAGTTCCCAATAAGGACGAAACCGGTCTACTGGATGAATTGCCTTTTCTACACTATACAATTCTTAGTTTATACCGACATATGTAAGTAATTAATGGGTCAGGTGTTTATATCAAGACCGCAACCTTGATTATAATAATTGTTATCACCACCCGCGCAACAAATGTTCGTTTAATTATCTCTAGAAAACCTAAAATATAGCGTGGTCGTTATAGCCTGCTTCAAAGAAGGCTTATAAATACCTTCATTTTGTCATAGGAAATCATCGGAGGAAAGTAAAACACTAGAATAAAAATTTTCAAATTCGACATTTAAATAAGAAACGTAGTTTTATTTTTCTTGGGGACGAAGAATATAGTTTATTTATTGACATAAAATTTTGCCAAAGTATTAATTTAAAACTGAATGCCTTTCATTTTCAAAGAAGGACAAAATCTTTGCATACTTGCATTTAATGAAGTAAAAAATTAGAGTAAAAATTTACGACATACATTTATCTAATTAAACGAAAATAGGTGATAACAGTTACTTTATTCAAGGTTGCCATCTTCATGTATACACCAGTCCCAATGTTTATATACATTTTTCGGTATAATCTATGCATCTTATAATGTAGAAAAGGCGATTCATCCTATAAAACGGATTAGTCCTTATTGGGAACTCATCACGTACTGTTGAGAATATGCCGTGGACAGGGCTCGAACTTGGCATGTTTGCTACGGAATCTGGTGTTCTAACTTCTGAGACACATTACCACGCACTACAAAATTTTAATGAGTATATAATTGAAAATTGTGGGTAGTGTGCTCCATGTTGACTCAGTGGTTAGAGCAACAGATTCCGAAGCAGACGTACTCAAGTTGGAGTCCAGTCTGTGGGAAATTCTGGCCAGTACCTGCTGAGTTCCCAATAGGGACGAAATCGGTCTATTGGATGGACTGTCTTTACAACACTATAGAATAAGTATTTTATAGTGACAAATGTTTGGACAAAGGTTCATTTTTTATATCAAGATCGCAACTTTATTTAAATTAATTCATTTATTCGGTTCTTCCTATCCAGATTAAATTTTGCTCTTATTTTCATTATGCATCCGCAATCGAATATTTAATCCTTTTAGCAACATTTTAACAACGAACTGCAAAGTATAAAAAGCGTGAGGTAAAAATTACTGTTCGGAATAATCGTGTGCCTTCGTATGTGTTTAAAATGTTTAATCTCACCCGCGGTGGATGAGGTTTTTGAACAATGGTGTATTATTCATTAAAGTAGGAGAGAGCTTTAGAAATTTAGCCATTTTTAGCAAAGTTCAAATGCATAAATGAATGAATCTCGTCTGCAAAACTGAGTGTTCATTCTGTGTCCACTAAATTCATTTACTTGTAATTTGTTCTAAAATATGCGACAATAGGCATAATATAGTCATTTATTAATAGGTGAGTTGCTGATTGGGAAAACGAATAGCAACATCTGTTTCGACTGCGTTTAAATTTTACCTAACCCTGAAATAGTAATTAGGAAAAATGTATCTTGTTTAATGTGAAAGTTAATTAAAACAGGCAGTCCGATTTACACCAACGAACAAAGTAGAAACAAATGCTAATTTTAAGAAGTATGAGCTTTAGTAAACAATAAATAGAAAAGCCTTGTTATGAAAATCGACATTTTATTTAAAAAAAATAAAGTCTGTTTTCAAAGCTCGTCTATTTACTGTCTATTTGTTTCCCTGTTTTAAAAAATCGCTTAATGGAAACTATGCAGAATTTCTACATCGACTAAGAATGAATTTAGTTTATAATAGTGTTATAGGGAACAATTAATCTATGCATATTATGCAAAATTGAAATATTCTTTCTTACTTGACAGAAAATAAAACCGAATAACCTATTTTCAAATGTGTGACAATCTTGTTGGTAAAAGATTTTTAATTGCATTTTTTCAAAATTGTAACATGCTGTTATGGACTTTAATAATTACCGCTTAGCAGGCGGTCAGATGTGACTGTGTTTTTGGTCGTTCGTTATTCTCAGCTGTAGCTCGCTGGGTTGAAAAAATCGATGCAAAGTTTGCAAAATTTGACTACACACACTTTCAGTTTCTGGTACTAATATAAACGCGCATTAATGATACATAAAGGATCATTAAGTAATAAGAACATTGGGATTGCATCGTAGAAATAATAATAGTATTCCCTTTTTACAAGAAAATATGAAAGTAACTCTAAATAACTGGGAAGTACTTCTATAGACATATTGTAGACATTTGAAAGCAGGATCAAACTGAAGTTTTGACCTAGTTGCAAAAATTTCAAGCCACAACGTCTGAATCAATCTAAGCCGAGTTCTGTGACCGCAAAAATGTCAAAGAAGCTTGACACGCTAAGTCTTATTATTTAATAACAACTTCGTGCAAAAATCTGTGCTATTTAGGAAACTTGTGTATTTGTTCGCATGTAGGTTGCCAAGATTTTAAGATAGCTAAGCACACTATTTTGTAATAGTTCCTAATTTTTCCCGATATATACACATATTTCTAAAATAAATGAAATTAAGCAGGTGAAATTGTGAACGCTGAAGTGCGCTCACTGCTATTTAAATCGAGTCAGAATTGGAAGCGCCAACTAAGAAATGACAAATGGAGTTTAAATCAAATTCATTCTGTATAGGGTGGCAATTAATGCATAAATTATGTTTTGAACGTGAAACTTCTCACAAATAACTGCTTTACTTGAATGCAGCAAAACAAACGTCGGAGAAGTTAAATGCACTTTGCATTAATTTAAAGATACTTCCTCATCAATCAACACTTCTGTTTCCCCGTCGTCCATGAGCTGCCTGACTTCGTCATCGTAATCCGCATCTAATTCCACGATTATATCACCATCTGTCATATCAATTTCGACGTTATCTGTTTCAGTTTTGGACACTTTGCCGAACGCCTTCTCGGTAACCTGGTTACTTTTGCCGACACCGTTGTCTGCACCATTGATGAGGCTTAATTTTTTGTTCAAATCAAACTCATTTTGCAGTATAACTTTGCCAATTTGATCTGTTGACAAGTGTGCATATTTGCCAACCACTTTTGCTCCATAACGATCTTTAGCTGCAATTTCAGCATCCTCACTGTCCAGTTCTTCTTCGCCGTCTAGGTCTCCCTCCTCATCATTATCAGACTCCTCCGAGCTGGTGTAATCTTGACCGGCAAACTCCTCCAGTTCGTCCAGTCCGCTGGCTCCGGGAGGCATTTGTTGGCTCTGTCGTGAGGGTGTTAATCGTTCGCACTTATTGTCGTTCTTTTCTAACACAAACAGTTCACCATCAACATCATCATCGTCATCACCCGCCAAATCGGCTTCGTCGTAATCAGTTCCGTCGTCTGATAAATCGACTGTGGCCAAAAGAGCCTCGTCTAAGCCTGAACACAGAAAAATTAGTAGTGATTTGCAGTTAAATAAGTTAGAATCATATGACCGGTGAAGGCTTTCTCATTTAATGTAACACGAGTTTAAATGTTCCGCTGTCTGTATCTGACTTACCTTATTTAAGCATACTTGATAAAATTTCTAAATGGCATTCCGTAACTAGGAATGTGTGTTTATTTATCACAAAAATGGTTGGATCGAAAGATTCGCCAATTTGCCTGTTTCTCCGGAGCAGACTTTGGCTTTCATTTATTTTTTTGTAAAGTAAAGCGAGGAATACTTTGTAGATAAAAAAAATTATGAAGTTAGCGCATAAGAATTTTGATACGAAGCCAATAAAAGGGCAAGTTGTTCGCCATGTCAAAAATGCATTAATTTATCTAATTCATAATATGGTTAATAAAGAAGACGAATTTGGGATTAAATTAGATTACTTGTTAAAATTATAGGACAAAAGACGAATCAAAACACAAATTTGCAATGGTTCATGAACGAAAGCACAGAACACCAATTTACATCTAGCATTTGTCCACTAAACTGCGAAGAGTGACGACGCGATTAGGAGCTTCTACAGTGCGCAATGAAGTGTGGTTTCGGGCTTTAAAGCCGCCGAAATTACAACGGGTTTGGAGTGCAAATTTTGCAGAATGCGGGTAACGCTATTGCAAAAGAATTGTCCGTGTAGCTAGGTACGTTGAGTCTAAAATGCATGTAAATTTGTTAATTAAATAATCGGCCAAATATACCTTCGTCATTATACTAATCATCAGCACAAACAACAAGCAAAAATACAGTGATACTTGACGGCCGCATATGTAAGAAAGAAAAATATAAGAATATGTATAACAATACTAATATATATAATAATAATAATAATAATAATAATAATAATAATAATAATAATAATAATAATAATAATTTTCATAGTAATATTAATGATAAGAATAATATAGTTAAACTAATAATACTAAATTTAATATAAAAAAAATTTTCTAATAATTATTATTAAAGTAACAATAAAAATAATAATAATAATAAAAAAACAATAGTAATAATAAATAATTACAATTTAAAGCAAAAAAAGTAAATAAGGTTATTTAATATGGCGTAAACTTAGCCTTAGTGGAGATATTTATCTAAACAAAAAGTATATAGTAAAAATAATAATAGTAATAGTAGTAATAATAATAATAATAATAATAATAATAATAATAATAATAATAATAATAAAAATAGAGAATATTATTATTATTATTAAAAGAAAAAGAAGAAGAAGAATTAAAGTAATCAAATTATAATTTAAAACAAAACAAAGTTAAAGAAGGGTTACTAAATAAGGCGTATCCCCAGCCTTATTGGAGATGTCTATCTAATCGACAAACCAAAATAAGTCCAATCTGACCTCTACACAAAAATATCTTTGCCAAGTCAAATTCATGGCAGGGAATTATCAAGCATAGGGCATCTGTTTAATTAGACGATAGCGAATTGCTCAACTGCACAAAGCAGACGAATGACATTTAGTTTGTTCAGTCAATTAACCTTCAAAACAAGCGTTAGTTCTGCATTAAACATCCAAGTAGTCACGGCTTTCTTAAGTCGCCTTGTAGCATTAACAAATGGTCAGTCGCTTTGTAATGTTAACTTCGCATGTACTGTCACAATTTTTTGGGTGCGGTTTCGGATATTTCTGTTCTGCTATGTGCTTCGTGTCAATTTTAATAAGAAAAACGAGAGGAAGAGACGCTAATGCTTATTCCGGAAGCAAATTTACATTTTTGTCTAATTGGTTAGATAAAAGGAAATTTTTGAAATATTCATGCAAACTCTTAACGTAATACATTGTGTAAGGCCATTTTAAGGTGATCCCGCATATTCAAGTAATAAAAGCGTGTACAGTGATCAACTAACAACTTAACTTTATGGAAAAGAAACATTGAACTTATTTGTTTAATCACGCGGGCGATATCGAAATACTAACTATAAACTGACATTGAATTCTTCTTTAGAGAAACGTAAAAAGTATAAGCCGTCAATCCATTAAACAATGCCGGCAACATTTTAATTAATTAAAGTTACACGATTTTAATTTCTGCGCATAAATACAGACTTCTGAAGCAATTTTTCATTTCTCCATTTTATATGAGAACATTTAAAAAATGCACATCTCATTTAAAATATTATTACGGGAATATGTGTATGCTTTTGTTATCGAAGTATTCGTATATATGCAAAAAATGAGCATATATAGAATAAAATGATCTGATACACGTGTGGCATATAACCAGTCAAATTTAGTGCAATGTGCAATACATTTCAATGGTTATGAGCTGCATAAAGATAGACACTATGCTGATATATGGCAGAGTCTATCAAGTGGTTTAAAAAATTATGAAATCAGTAAATAAGATTTAATTCATGCTGCGACGCATAATATGTGATTGGCAGATGGAATCCAATAAACGATGTAATTGCTAAATGAAATTTATCAAAATTTGTTTAAAATATGAATAGTACAATTTCAAGTCGAAAAAGCACAGAAGTACAGAGGCAATGCATTACTGGACAAACTTTGCCAAACTATCAAATAAAATAAAAAGGCCATTCCATGCGGGGTTGATGACTTTTCATCCAACGAAATCTGGTTTTCATTTGTTCCATTGTATTTTTATGGTAATCATCTTTGATTACTAATGATATTTTTCCAACCCTAATCTTTTCGTTTATGAGCTAATTTGTTACAGTTTGCGAATAGACTAACAATGATTTGAACCAATAATTAACTAACTATGAATTAATCGCACAGACTCACCTTATTGATGAGCACGAAACAAGGTTGAAATTAGCAGGATAAGCGAGAATCTGCACAGGTGCAGATAAACCAACTCGTGTTGGGGGAATATTTATTCGCTCGTAGATATTACCATGAAAGTTTTGCTTTTCTGCACACCTACAGAAGTACGTATGTTTGAATGTAAGTATTTATGTATGTATGTATTGTTACATTTATAACTGTGAGAATATATGTGATTGTATGTACGATATATGTAAATATCTATTTATATGTATAAATTCGTGAATTTATTTTCTTACATGTATTCTCTGTACGAATATTTATTTTGTTAGCTTGTTTGCTTGTATGAATGCATGTGCGTCTGTACATATTCATGCAGGTATTTATGTATACGTTTATATTTGAATTAATTTACGGTTGTAAGACTATTTGTAATTATTTAATGATTATCGTAGTATATATGTCTATGTGGATGTACATGCGTGTGTGTGTATGTAACTATGAATGTTAACATGAAGTAATTTTTACGAAAGTATTTATTTATATGAATATTTATTCCGTCTGTTATATTGTACCTATGTATGTAGGTAAACAAATTCGTATTTATGCTTGCAATTATATATTTATCATTACAATTATTTATATTTGTGTATATTTACGCAAATATGAATGTGTTTATTAATTCTTCCTGTCGATGCGAATTAACCTAACTATATTTTAAATAAAATGAAACATTAGAAAAATTGGAAATGTGTTAGAGAATTTTAAACTTTAGAGCATTTGCAACAACGAGTGTTGAAATTTAGCATGGAAATCTGCATTTGCCTAATTACTTTATCAGATTAAAGATGTCGTGTTTAATATATCTAATGATATTTGCTTAAATAACTAGCAACATATTTCCTTTAATTAGGAAATTGGTATAACGTGAAACGCTGCATTATATTCGCTTATTGGAAAAAAAGTTAGGCCACTCTTTTTGGACTGGAGTAAAAATGAATTTTATTAGTTTAAAAACCAGGAATTTGGTATTTTTCTTTCATAAAGGTTAGAATACCTAGCCACTGCTGTTTCTGTCTATTTTATATTTAATTATAAAGAAAAATGTCACGTATATCAAATCATAATTGTCGGCAAGAAGAGAACAATTTTCCTTGCATACGGCCATCCAAAGTAGAAGGTGCGTATCAGAATCACAAGCTTATCTAAATTTAAAGCAGATCGGGCTTCAGTTTGAAAATAAATAAAATCTGGCATCTCTTGATATGCAGATCCAACATTGAACTAATGTTACATCCGCGGACCAGCTTTTGAAAAGAAAATCAAAAAAAAAATATCACATTTTAAATGTTACTCCCTCTTAAAATTGGAAAAAGCTTAATTAAAGACTTTGGATAATAAGCCATGGATGTATATAATCGCCTGACTTCTGACACACTGAGTTTAATGCGGTACATAAGATTCTTATTAATATGGGTTACCTTAAACATGCTACCGATAAGCCCCAACGTAATGTTTTGGCTTTACCTTTCTATAAATCTGTGCGGTAGGTAAGAAGCCGATGAATAACGAACTACAATATAAGTTTGAGGTCAAAATAAAAAAAACCTGTAAAAGAATGATTGCCATTTAGTTTAAATTGCAAATATTTTGAATTCTAGTTAGATATGATAACATCCCCGCTATACTTTTCCTACACTGACTAAAGGGAAAAGAACAACCTGCAGTGTACATCCACCGCTATCTCGAATTGGTATGGTCACGGCTGCCAAACGGATTTGGTGTGTGTAGAATAATATTTGTGTAGTGCGCAAATCTATCATTGTACATAACTGGATATGCGACAGACAAGAACAACGCTTTTCTATTCGAAATAATGCTACAGACACGAAAATGATCGCCTTAATTAGATATTGTTTAGAACGAAGCAATCAAAAATTATCGGATTGTGCAATGGAAATGTAACGGGGGCTTTCTAGCACCTTGCGAAATATTGTGAGCAAAGCTGTGTCTGTCTAAACTATCTGGATAAATAAATATTCTGAATTTTTGCGGGGTGTCAGCTTCATATTCTGCGATTCCGCGTTTTGTGTACGCGGGTTAGTATTCAACATAATAGTGATCATCGGATTTATACTCTTTCCGTACTATTTTTGTTTCGCTCAGTGTATCCTCCGCGTTTCACGTTCGTCATGTTCTATCAAATCTTTGTTAGAACCTAATTTCCAATGGTTATTATGAATGATGTTGACGCTTTCGGAAGAAAGGGACGAATACACCCGCAGCCTGATCGAAGTCAAAACAGACGCTTAAAATGAAATTGTAATCACTCGGATCTTTGTGAAACTGTTGGTGCGAAGCTAAAACCCGCGTACGAAAAATGCGACATTGCAGAATCTGGATAAATATTTTTGCACTGTATTTCTGTTTACACGGAATAAATTCGAATGCGTTACTTGGTCAGATACTGAATTCAAAAAATAAAAAATTGCAACTATTCAATTTATCAATTATATTTTTTATATCTTACTTTGGAACTAATGATTTATTCACTTAAATAAAGACCTTGTAGTTACATTTACTATAATTAAGGTCACGATCTTTATATAAACACCTGACTCATTAATTACTTACATTTATCATTATAAACTGAGAGTTGTATAGTGTAGAAAAGACAATTCATCCAGGAGACCAGTTTCGCCATTATTGGGAACTCATCAAGTTTTCTCCAGAATTTGCCGCGGCCAGGGCTCGAACGTGAACGAGTCTGCTTCGGAATCTATTGCTCTAATCACTGAGCCACCCTGTCGCACACTACACTAAATGTTCTGTTATATGGTACATAATGTGACTCTTTAAGGCTTTTTTCTTTAAGGTGGAGCTCATATGCCATCTATTTAGACCCAAAGTTAAAACGAACTATTCCCAATCTGTCATTATTGAACAGACACCACATATTGCTTAGAAAACAAATTGCGAGCTGTATTGTGAATAACACATACGAAGTTCATGTTGTCATGCTCGTTGGATACATTTACTTAGTTCACTTAGATGGTTGCACATGGCAGCTATAGGCAAACACTCATAAGTGAAACGCAACTATCTAGCTAATGGTCTGTCAAAAGTGCACATGATTTGGCTCATAGAAATGTCGCACTGCCTTCATTAGTTTGTTCTAAGACTTGTTATGTACAGTGGATCGCCTAAGGATAACGGTAAAGGAATTCGAAATATACCCAACTAAAAAATCAACAGGATCTTCGCCTGTGTTAGATACTGTTTGTTGCGGAGGACTAATGTACATGAAATTGAGCAGGAGTTTTTGTGCACCTAGTAAAAAATTAGTTAAAAAATGACCACAAGAATAAATCAAATGTATCATGAACGGAAAGTATAATCGCGTGCACACTTGTTTGTGGTGTCCTATTTTCCTACATTCCTCATCAAAATTTTTAGAGGGCAAAGGGCGTAATTTCGGATCCTCCCGATGAGTCGCCAGTATGCACGAAACGAATGTGCACGAGATTATACCTTCTGTACATGCTGCCTTTGATTTATCCTTTTAGTCATCTTTGGACTAATTTGTTACTAGGTGCGCAAGGCCTACTACACAATAAGCCGGTGTTAGTCACAACACGGATTAGGTTTTTGTCATTAAATGTCAACGAATTAAGGTATATTGAGGCAGAGCATAATAGGCGATATTCTGTCAAACTCCTGTCAATAGAACTTTAAAATATCATACGTTTTATCTCCATATCTGCCAGTTCCCGTAATATATATATATATATATATATATATATATATATATATATATATATATATATATATATAGTAGTAACAATTTTTCAGTTCTGTGCAAGGCGAAAACGAAAAAAATTCTTCTGGCTTTTGAAGCTATTTCAATTAATAAGCTGAACCCCTGCTTAAAGGTCCAGAATGTAATTAAAGAGGAAATTAAATTGGATTGGAGCAAAGACATAACTGATAGGCTTTCAAAATAGTTAATTATGGACGCACCTACAATGAAAGCGATGACACACCACATGACATTACGCAAAAGGAGTGGTCTAAATTGCGTAAAACAAAGAGAGACATAGCTAAGAGGGGATTGGTTACGACAAATGTACGGATTGGGGTTGGATGAACAAAAATATTAACGAATCGGAATAATGGCTGTGGAAACTGGTATAAATAAGATTTATTAATAAATGTTAATCCATGAAATAAGTGTTGTGTTTTCATTTAAAACAATGGTGAACTTGTAGCGATATATACATATATATATATATATATATATATATATATATATATAATGTCCAATTCCTTCAATATTAACGGTTATTTCTTTAATTAGGAAGGATAAATATATTAAAACCAAAATGGATAAAGGTCATTAATTTCGATACTTCTATACATCTATTTATAATCTATCAATTATATACATTATGGGTTTTTATTTAATTATCTGTGTGGCTACCAATCTGACTCGGTTTTACTTCTATTTCTTGTATGGGCTGATTGGAAAGTGTATATACGTATATTTCTGTGTGTGTCTGAATGTGCGTTGGGGCTTTTCTCGTATTGAAAAGTGATGCCTGAGATCCCGTCATTCTTGTATTGATGGATTGCATGTAAACAAACTGTTCGCATATTTGTTTGTTACATGTACAAATCTTTTTCCACGAGTGCTGTATTTTGGGTCTTCTTGTATTTCAATTTTGTTCTGTCACCTAGGTAACAGCGAAAATTCTGCGGATGACAGTGTTTAATGCTCATATTAAAAAAATTCTGTTGCTTCTAACAATGTTTGCGATAATGTATGTGCAATTTTGCATTAGTTGTTGTACACCTAGTAATAAATTAGTCCAGAAATAACCAGAAGGATAAAACAAAGGCAGAATTAGCGAAAAGTATAATCTCATGCACATCCGTTTCGAGCTTACTGGCGAATCATCATTAGGAGCCGGTATTATGCCCTTTGCCCATTATATATTTGGGTGAGGAATTTAGGAAAGTTGAATGGTATAATCTTGTATACGAATGTGTTTACCTTCAGTAGTGAAGCTAACTTCATATAAATTCTTCGAAAATGCGACTTGAAAACCAAATCACTATATATAATATATATACCAAGCCTGTAATGGGTACCAAAACTGTGGCTATTGTGTCAGTACCTGATCCCAACAGTATGGATGCCGAAAAAGCACGTAGTACCAAAATAAAGAGATTTAAATGTATGCCAAATTTCAACAGCTGTTTTTTCTTTATATGGATATTTGTAATTTTTTTGGGTCTGTTATTCGTGGCCAGTCGATTAAATATCATATTGATGAAAAGTTTCATGAATGTAATAAATCCAACAAATTACAGCGTCAAATATTTTATTGCTTTTATCCATTCAGCGTTTTAAATTTAACTGGCTTGGAATGACATCAGTGTTTGAATTCAAACTTCTTTATAAAATAATTTAAACAGCAATAACTGTATATTATGTTTTAATTATTTAAAATCTAAAAATCTTAAATTTATTACATGATTGGCGCGGTTAAAAATTTTATGTAAATAAATAAAAACTTGTAGTAGTTCTAGTTTGCACATATGCTTCATTGTGCGAACTGTTCGAAATTAGTCAAATGATTCAATTGCCCATCGAAGGAAACAACAACAAAAGATACTTAGAATATGACGATTTTAAAATAGAGCGTAATAAATTGACAACGTAATTACAAAACAAAATTATAAATAAATTTAGGAGTAAGATTGTATGTTTAAAGTTTAGGAAAATTAACATATGCGCACCTTTTTCCAAATGCTGATCACCTTTCAAATTCACAAGTAATCGTTTTTCGTCAGGTAATTTTCCATTCTTTGCAAATAACTGATTTGTCGTCTTTGTCCTCGTACCATCCGAAGTCGTCAAACTTTCCACCGAATTATTTGTATTTGCAGAAAGCGTTCTAACCGAACCATGACTAGACTGTGGCAACGAAGGAACTCTGGAGGCCGGCTCACTTCGTATCACTTTTGACTCCACAGAGAACCAGCAATATTCTGATGTTCCTCCAGGACTAGTACCTCGCAGATGAGGGCGCGCTATCTTTTCACTGTCTTCTACTTTGCCACCGATGTTTGTTTTCGGGGAGCCTCCTAATTCGTCACTTCGCTGCCTTGTTAGAGATAGTGAAGAACCCTGTCGCAACCTTTGCGGCGGCTTTGCGATTGTTGCATTTGCGGTTTGCTTTAAAATTAAAGATCATTACAAAATTTGTACTGAATTTCTCTGGTTTTTGAAACTTAGCAAATATCAAACAACGAAAGAACTTCTTTACCCTGTCCTTACGTTTTGGCCATTCTTTCCCATGCATATCATGAAAGTTCGTTCAAAATTCACATAAATGGTAACACATAAGACACAACAGACCAAAACAACAAGTGCGTGTGTTCTTTAATTGTGCTTTTTTTGCTTCCAATTGTGTGACTTTTGAATAGAGAAACTATTTATAAATTTATTGCCTGAGAAGAGTATTGTTTTAATTGCCAAAATAAATCCGTGTTTTTTGTACTTCACAGTAGGTTCATTTTTCAAGCCATTATTGCATCTATTGTGAGCTGACGCTAGTCTCCATAGCTACTAAAATATATTAAAGAATGGAGCCGAATTTTAGTGCGACTTACATCTTTCTTGTTAGTTGATGCCTTGGTTTGCCCAATTGGTGCGTTTGCTGTCGATTTGGTCGTGTTAAGACTCGGCGCACGCTTTCGCTTTTCGCAATGCCGCATCACCAAAAAGTCACCAGTTTCAGCTAAAATGTCGAGATGATCATGTGACTTCTCGATTTTTTCACCCTTTGTCAATAAAGCATGAAAACAAATGTCGGCAGTCAAGAATACGTCTGTTCATAACGCAATTACTAATGGTATTAAAGGTATCCAAATAAATCTGGCAATTTTTAATTTTAGCATCTTTTACATTATGCAGAATGAGGATGCATTTTATTTAAAATTCATGCATTTATAACATCAAAAAAAAATTTGTCTGAATTTTTAAAATAAATCGTAAAATCTAGTAAGAAATCATTTTAATTCGTCGGCGTTACTCTTGTCTGTAAAATCTGTTGCTTACAGATACCAATGCACTAGGCATTAATATATTATTATAGATGGGATTACATGTAATAAAATAAAATTATTAGACGATACAAAACGCATTCCTTCAAAATAAGGGTATCTTATAAGGGATGCAAGTATTTACTACATTATCTCTTCTTCACCAAATTGTTTCGGATTGCCATCATCCATTATAACTACAGTAATTTATTATTCGCCTTTGCAAGAATTTAATTTGAAAATATGTGACCGTCGAAATAATATGTTTACAATCAGCTGTTCTTAAGTATTTTATCGAATTATCTTCTTTAAATCGTGGCAATTGAAGGATTAACATGAATACTTTAACAAATTTGCGTTTACCTGTTCATAGTTAACTGGAAAACGGATGCGTGTATTAATTATTTAAATCACGTTTGCGAGCTTGAAGTAAACACCAATCCCATTGTATTTAACCTGTCGTCGAACAGCATAACAAAACTACCGCCAGTCGCAACGCACTGACGCGTTTCGACCTTCCATGATCATCATCAGAGTTCGACGGCAAACTGACTACGACGATCAAACCACACTGCATATATATGGGAAGCAAAATTAGACATGCGGCTCTCAGCTCTAGTAGTCTTCCCTACATTGTACGTGACTGGAAATTCCGGCTGCACAATTTCTATGCAGTCGCAAACATTAGATGTTTGTAGTTTCCGCCACACACGCATATATAGACAATACAATTAAACAATAATTTATTGCACGGGTGGTGGTAAAAATTCTTTAAATCAAGTTTTCGAGCTTGAAGTAAACACCAATCCCATTGTATTTAACCAGTCGTCGACCAACATGTCAAAACTACCGTCAGCCGTGTATTAATTGTTTGATAAGATCTTATTTGATGCATTCCAAATTTGCCCGTTTCACTTGTAGGAGAACAAACATTTGTTACAATAATTGACGTTATTTATTGGTCGACGAACAGTAATTGTATGTTAGAAAATGTGTGGCGCTTATTTTTGTTTCCACGAATATTCGCATGTTTTAAACGGTTTTATCACTAGCTTTGGAATCGATCAGAAAAAAGAAACTGATAAACTTAATAACTAACAATCGGGAATATTGGGATGTTTATAGTGAGATGATTCACAGGTTATGGCTGTGGCAGAATATTAAATTATCCAAGCAAAGTATAACCTCAATGCAAGTAGAGGCACTTGTAGCCACTAAAGAATATTCCTTTACAATGAGATTGCAAATTTACGTAGACGGTCCTCAAGTTGGAATAAACATTCAGTGGAAATCTACCGAGCTTTACACGGTGTATGTTACAAAAAAAGTTTATGTATACAAATCACTAATTAGTTTCTTTTAGGCTTACTAATTTACGATCTGAATCAATATGATTTATTAAATTGGCTCATTGTTAGTTAGATGGTTTTGCCGAGAAAATTCTGGCAATTAGAAACTGATGGTGAGGCAATGCATTTGTGAATCTCGATTGATCAAGTTTCGTTATCCGTCTACTCGTTTCAATCTGGAGACTTTTAGAAGGATAGTGTGCCATAATGCGGTAAGTTTATTCACAAGTAAACTAAGTAAAAGGTTTTTGGCTGGTCCATTTTGTAAACAAATACACCTTTGGTCATCTTATTAACAATAACTTACCGTTTACAGACCTAAAGCATACGTGGCAGTGAAATTCAAACCCAAAACTGGTGCTAGAATTTTTTTTCGGAAATGCGTTAT
Source organism: Eudiplozoon nipponicum (assembly GCA_029291075.1). NCBI lineage: Eukaryota > Metazoa > Platyhelminthes > Monogenea > Mazocraeidea > Diplozoidae > Eudiplozoon > Eudiplozoon nipponicum. The sequence goes on from JAQBSW010002831.1 coordinate 15,352, forward strand.
AATATTTGTTGGAAAGCATTTCACGGTTATTAAATGATGGGATATTAGCAGACATTTATTGACGGTTATACCAAAAAAGTTTTAACGTGAGATTTTTGTCGAATTTTTATATTTTTTTCGAGATATCCTCTATCTGGCGGAATTTCGTTTAAAATTCAGTTTGTCGTTTTTTATGAGGCATCAGAAAAAAGTCAAAAATAAAAAGAACTAATGCTCATTGAACCTATGCTTGAGTATCTATTTGCAGGTAGAACATACTGAGAGAAATAAAATTTACAGAAAATACCACGAGATTAAGAAAGTGAGGATTCATAAGAAACTAAAAGAATTCAAAGTCAGGAATTGATTCGAAAACAACAGTAAAGTTCTGTCTAAACTAAGGTAACTAATTTATATAATATCCCATGTATGAAATTAAATTTTAGCAGGTGTTTATTTTAATCACCTTTTCCTTGTTGGAAAAGATAATTAATCTATTTAGTAGTATTTTCGCTCAACCAAATATAAATATAAATGTTTCTTAACCAGTCCCTTCTTAACTATTTTGTCTAGATATTACGCAATGTAAACTATTTCTCTTTCATAATGCCAAGTAATTTGTACATGCTTTCATTTTGAATGTGTCCGTAAATAATATTTATTTCTTAATTTGAGACAAGTTTGTTACTCTTGTTCATTATGTTTAAGTTCCAGTCAAACTTGTCATCTTTATAATTAAACAAACATTGGTTGCGCGACCGGTGATAACATTTTTTTATAATGAAGGTTGCGAACTTGATGTAAACACCAGACCTATTATGCACATCCATTTGTCAGGATAAACTAAGAATATTTTTAATGTAGAAAAGGAAATTAATCAAGTAGACCGGTTTCGTCCTTATTGCGAACTCATCACGTACATATTTAAAAATTCTTAATTTATCCTGACAAACAGATGTACTTAATGGGTTTGGTGTTTGTATCTATTTCGCCACCTTGATTGTAACAATTTTTATCACCGGCCGCGCAACCAATGTTTGTTTAATTATATAAATGTTCATTTCAATACCACATCATTATCTAGTGTGGTGTCTGTCCACTAATGACAAGTTGTGGATGGTTAGTTGGAACTGTGGGTCTATATAGATTCCATCTGTGCTCCTGCCTAAAACAAAGAGACAAACCGAGTTTTAAATTAGTTAGTGTATGACTAAAAATTGTGTTTAGTGTGCGGCAGGATGGCTCAGTGTTTAGAGCACCAGATTCCGAAGCAGACGTGCCCAGGTTCGAGCGCTGTTTGCAATAAATTCTGGTCGGTACGTGATGAGTTCCCAATAAGAACGAAATCGGTCTACAGAATGAATCTCCTTTTCTACACAATACAATTCTTAGTTTATCCTGACAAATGGATGCACTTAATGAGTCTGCTGTTTATATCAAGTTCGGAACCTTGATTAAAATAAAATTGACATCTTTTTAAATTATATTTTGCACGCTGAAGCAAGGGTTAAGCTTATTAATTGTGATAGGTTTTTCCTTGTCTAAAAACGATAATTTAATACTAAAGATAACGTGACCTCTGAGTAACACATGTTTACATATCGCTTATATTCCTGTAGGAGCTGCGTCCATTTTTAATATGGTTTGAGGAAGATGCAGATTGACTCTTATTTGATGCCTCATTTATATCTGCCGATGTACTAAGCGTTGTACGTACATTGATGTTTCTATGCAAATAATAGCGTGTATGTCACATTTGCAGATTAATGAAAATACAGCTTCTTTAATAGGTTCAACAACAAATATATATTATGAGCTCTAGATTGTTCACAAAAATAGTCATCAATAATAATATTCGTCCTTTCAGAACCATATAATCTACGGTTATTTATTCGTAGTTTGGTGAAGTCGGATTATTATTCTGGATTATACAAGCTATAATGACAGAAATATTGGAATACGTTGTTCAGGATGGTTCTTAATTTGTGTAATGAATTTGCGAAATAGATTTAAAAGACAAGAAAATATTGTCACTAGATATACACTCACCGTTGAATAATATTTTTAACTAAATAAAATTTTTTGTGAATATCTGCCAACATCTTTAGAGGAAACATCCATACATGTGGACGACCTAGTAAAACATATTAATTTGTGCACATATAATGAAAAATTTTTATTCTATTAAGTCTTTTATAGAAAAATTGATGACATAGGCATGAGTGGACCTCTTGGACCTGTCTTAGCAAACGTTTATATGCAAAATTTAGAAACAAATGGATTAAATCTATTTTTCATTGGAACCCATACGGTCGGAGGCCACGTTGTTGATACGTTCATGTTTGTTTGAAAGATGGAAGGCACAAATGCATTGCTATATCACATAAGAAAGTTCGACCAAGCATTCAATTTACACTGGAAGATAAAAAGTCGGATATCTATCATTTTGAGATGTAGGAAATACGAAGCATTGAGAAGGTACCATCTCAAGGTTGGTTCACAAGAAATCATTCTTGACTGGACAGTATACTTATTATTCCGCTATTCTAGCAAGGGCTTACAACAGGCACCTTATAATCGACTTTGACACACAAATACGCATGTTTTTCATCGATTTCACAGAATAATTAAAGTATAAAAGCCTTTTAAGTATATATATATATATATATATATATATATATATATATATATATATATAACCAGGGTAAAATTTTGTAACGAATCCAGAATAATGGCTGTAGATACTGGTAGAAATAAGATTTATTAATATTTTTTTCCATGGATTACGGTTCCTTGTTCTCATATTTTGAAAATTGGTGAAATTAATAACATTAATGCATATATAAGGTAGCTGAGAACAGTCAATGCCGAATTTGAGTAATGAAAGTTCAATCACTGCAAAAAAATTAACTAAATGTTTGCCGAAAAAAGCGTTTTTTCTTTTGCAGAAATACCTATACACGTATGCATATCTGTAGTGAATTAGCTTGAGAATTCTAAAGTAAATAAAACCTCGTAACACAGCTTAGCTTGAAGATTTCTTGCAACTAAATGATCATTGGTTGTGTGTGTCTTGATAAATATTAATTCATGTTTAAATGTTGTTTTTACCTTGCGCAGCGCTATTTGTACTTATATTTTTTCCTAATTTTGCTTAGTGAATGTATTGTAAACCATATGGACACAGTTCATTAATTTTCAAGTCTCCGCCGCAACAGTTCTGAAGATTACTGATGACTTCCTAATAACTTCCAATACAAGCTAGATAATGAATTGAATTTAATAATCTATTCGCTGTTTGGTATATATAAACTATATATATATATATATATATATATATATATATATATATATATATAATTGAATTATTGTATTTAATTTAAATGATATATTTATTTTTTAAGTTACCACTGTCAGGCTGGCATGCTGGTGGTTATTTCGATGAAGCCGAAAGCTATGATTTCGGCGACTTCTCAACGGATGCTGCCCAGCGTGCGGGTAGAATCTGGCGGCATTCTGATAAAGCGGATGCAGAAGTGCACTGGCCGTAGGCATCCTTAGATGTTGCCGTGGAGAAGGACATTTAGAATTTTCTTCAACCTTAATTAAACAGAATGCATGAATTAGAATGGGAATTATGTTAAATGAGCAGTGTTTGCGCTTTTTTTTAGTTAATTAATCAATTTGATTTTAATGCATATTATTTTAATTTTACACAAAAAAATATTAAAATATCTTTTGAATATCTTTATTTATCTTTATATTTTGCATTACATTTTTAGACAAGGTATCGATAAAATGTGATTAATAATTTTATTGCTAATAATATAAAAAATAATTGTGTGCAATAACAGAACTGTCAATAATAAGAATAAATTTTATAAAAAGAAAATGATTGCAAAAAATATTAAAGAAAAAAATGTACCATAGAGAAAATAATTTATAAAAATTAAAACAAAATTGTTTTAAAATGTTTAGCATGAAAATTACTTTTAAGATTTAGAAAGTGCTGCTTTGAAATTGAAGATATTTTCAGTAAAACGAAAGAAACCGGTTTTACAATGTATTATACACCGGTTAAGAAATATTGAATTTGTTAATTTGCTGCATAACGTTTGCGTACTTCGCCTCTGATATAATTTGAAAGACATCACCTCTTTTAGCAACATTGTTGCAAAACATAAAGACGATTTGATTTACTGTCATTCAGAAAAAAATAAATTTGAATGCGCAAAAAAAATTATAAGCTAGATGGTCTCAAATTTTATGTAATCGTGCTATTAATTAACGCATAAATATTATGATTAAAAATAATATGTAATTATTTTTATTAGTTTTAGTATTATCATTGATGGTATTAATGATTAGTTCAGTTGTGACCAGAAGGATAAACAAAAGGCAGCATGAACGGAAAGTATAATCTCGTGCACTTTCGTTTCGTGCTTACTGGCGACTCATCATTAGGAGCCGGTATTACACCCTTTAACCACTATATATTTTGGTCAAGAATGCGGGATAATAGGACGGTAAAATCTCCTACACGAATGTGTAAACCTGCAATAGTGAAGCTGACATCATACAGTCTACGAAAATGCGACTTCAACGCTAGCTCACACTATATAATATATATACCGAGTCATGCACGAAACGAATGTGCATGGGATTATACTTTCCGTTCATGCTGCCTTTAGTTTATCATTTTGGTGACAACTGAACTAATTTTTTACTACGTTCGCAACACCTAATACATACTTGCATATATATTAGATCTCCGCAACAAACAGTATTTAACTGTTATATATGGAATTGAATGATGTCTTGCTTACCGCGAAATGTGATAACTGATATCGATCAAGGCCAGAATGTGTGGATTTACTAGAGTAACAGGTGTTCGCAAATTGTTGTTATTCTGAATTTCGATGAACTATAGCATAAATTGATATCCATCATGTTGTTACCATGTTCCGACTCGGAAACCATAGTGTTAGTACCATGTAACTTTTCGGTACAATAATGTTGGTATCGGTTACTAACACAATAGCCATAGTGTTAGTATCCTTTACACACTTGGTATATATATTATATAGAGTGAGTTAGCGTTGAAGTCGCATTGTCGTAGACTATACGATGTTAGCTTCACTATTGCAGGTTTACACATTCGTCTAAGAGATTGTACCGTCCTATTATCCCACATTCTTGACCAAAATATATGGTGGTTAAAGGGCGTAATACCACCTCCTACTGGTGAGTCGCAACTGGAAAGGTAAAAGAAGAGGTAATGATATTGGTGGTAGTGGATGTAGTAGTAAATATAACCGTAATAGTGGTAGCAGCTGTAGTAATAACAGTGGTAGTAGTAGTAAAAGTCGTTGTGGTATTAGCATTAGGGTTATAGTAGTGGATGAGGTTGTAATAGCTGTCGCTGTGTTAGGAGTCTAAGTGGTAGTGGTTTTTATTAAATGTTGTAGTACTAGAGGTAGCGTTAGTGGAAGTGGTAGTGGTAATTGTAACGGTAGCATAATATGTAGTAGTTACATCACTGATAGTAGCATTAGTAGTACAAGCAGTACTAATAATCGTAGCGGTAATAGAATTGAGAGTAATAGTGGTAGTCGTGGTCGAGTGGTAGTTGCAGGAGTAGAAGTATTATTAGTAGTATGAGTAGAAGAGATAGTTGTGGTAATACTTGAAGATGTAGTCATAGTATTACTTACAGTAGTAGTAGTACTATTAGAAATGGTTCTATTATTAGTATTTCTATTAGTAATTGCTGTATTAGTAGTAGTTGTAGAAGTAGTCTTTGTACTCGTGGTACTAGTTGTAGTATTAGTAATTAGTAATAGTAGAAGTAGTAGCAGTATTAGACGTAGTAGATAATGTGGCAGCAGTAGCAGTAATTGTAGTAATATAAGTAGTTGTATTAGATTCACAGATTGTAATAGTATTAATATTAGTATTAGTAGAAGTAGAAGTAGAAGTGGTGATGATGGTGGTGGTAGTTATATTAGTAGTAGCAGTATAAATAATAATATCAGTGTATTAATCACAGTATTTTTGATATTAATAATAGTAATTAGAGAAATATTAGTATCAATATTGGTAGATATAATAGTACTATTTGTAGTAGTATTAATCGTGTTGGCATTACCAGGGGAAATTTTGTTATAAGTAGTGCAAATACTACTACTAGCAGCATATGAAGTATTAGTAGTATCATTGAAGTTGAGCTAGTGGTAGAGATAGTGGTAGCGGTTGTGTTAGTAATAGTATGAGTAGATGCAATATTTTCAGAAGTAGTATTTGTAGTAGTAGTAGTAGAAGTATTAGTAGTAGTATTAGAAGTAGTAGTAGTAGTAGCGGTAGTATTAGAAATAGTAGTAATAGAACTTTTAGTATTATTTGAATTGATATTAGTGGTAATAATAGCAGTACTTGTATTAAAATTTATAGAAGAAGTATTACTAGTGGTAAAAGTTGTAAAATTCGTAGTAGCAGTATTAATTTTGTGGTAGTTGTGGTAGTAGTAGTAGAAATAATAATTATATCAAGAGTAGTTTAGATACAAGAAGTGGTAGAAGTAGTATAAGCAGCATTAGTAGCAATGGCAATAGTAGCACTACCACTACTACTACTAGTAGTAGTAGTAGCTATAGTTATAGAACTAATAGTGTTGGTATTAATACTAGTTATAGTGGTAGACCTTGTAATAGTAGTGGAAGCGTTTGTGGTATTAGTTGTGTTAGTTGTAGAAGTAGCGATCGTAGGGTTAGTATTGGTATTATTAGAGGAACAATTGTTATTAATATTTCTAGTGTTGGAGCAGTAGTACGATTTGATCTGGTAGTGATTATTGTATTATTAGTAAAAGTAGTTTTCGTAGTAGTAAAATAATAAGTTGTTGTAGCAGTGGTATTATTTATAATTGTGGTAGTTGTATTAGTAGTATTAGTTGTAATAGTAGTAAAATATGACTAGAATTAGTAATAGTAGCATTATTAGTACTAGTACTGGAATTATAAAAGTTAATAGTATTATTAATAGTGTAGAATGAGGTGGTGGCGTTAGTGATAGTGTTAGGTCTATTATTAATAGCAGAAGTTGTAGTAGTAAAAATAGTAGTAGTAATTTCTGTCGAAGTAGTAGTGCAAATAATATTTTTATTAAAATTAGAACTACTAATAGCAGTGGTATAAGCAGCAATAGATGTATTATTATTAGCCCTTTTAATAGTAGTATAACTTGCTTTATCAGTGGGACTGGTCGTAGCAGTATTAGTATTATTAGTAGTAGAAGTGATACTTCTTGTATTTGTATTATTGGAGGTAGTAAGAGAAATATTGTTTTTTAGCAGTGGTATTTGTTTGATTAATACAAGTAGTAGTAGTAATAGTGGTTGTAGAAATATTATGCGGCAGTAGAACTGTATTAATATTTTTTGTTATCGTAATATTACTAGAACTAATAAATTTATAATCATAACATGAAATATTGATAGTAGTAGTAGTAGTTGTAATATTAATACTAGTAACGGTTTGATTAGAATAAACAATGCTATTATTCGTGTTTTAGGTGGCGGTAGCGGTATTGGTAGTGTTAGTTATAGCATCAGTAGTAGAAGTGGTAGTAAGTGTTGAAAGAGTATTATTTGTAGTTTTATTATTCGTAGTAGTAGTAATAGTGATAATAGTAAAATAATAATAAGTTGTAATAGTAATAGTGGTAATATTTTTAGTGTTACGATCTAGTTTTCGTTGAATATCAGATCGTAACTCATTTCCAGTGGTTAGTATGAACGATATTGAAGCCTTCCAAAGAAAGGGACAAAAAAAAGACAACATCGATGCGTATTTTAAAATGAAGATAAATTGGATCTATGCGAAAATGACAGTGCAAATCGACAACCCGTAAACGAAAATTGCGGAGATTCGAATGAATTAGTAGTAGTAATGGTGCAACTATATTTATTATTAGAATAAATAGCAATTGAATTATTTACTGAATTATTTGAAACGGTAATAATATAATTAGCATTGTAAAGGATAACGCTTCTGGGATTTGTAGTAATTTTTGTTGGAGAATTATTGTTAATAGTTGTAGTAATAATAGTATTTGCATCATTATTAGTTGTTATATTAGCATTCGTTTTAATAGTATATTTATCAGTATTATAATTAATAGAAATAATATTTGTAATTGTATTAGAAAGAGCAATAATAGCAATACCCGCATTAGTAAAGGAATTTTAGTAAGTCTGGTAGTAGTGACAGTGGTATAAGTAGTAGCAGTTGTAGTAAGAGAAGCAGCATTGGTAGTAAAAATGGAACTATTTGTATTGTTAGTAGTAGTTGTGGTGAAAGAAGTACTTTTTTCATAGTAGTAGGGGTTTTATTATTAGTAAAAGTAGTCGTAATATTAGTGATAGTAGTAGTACTACTAGTAGTAGTATTAGTGATAGTAGTTGTCGTGATAATATTTATGTGTAGTAGATGTAGTAGTGCAAGTACTTGTACTTTTATAAGTATTACAATATTTAGTGTAAGCAGTGATATATGTACGACTGGAAGTAGTAAAATTAATAGTAGTTGAGTATATGGTAGCGGTAGAGTTAGTTTTAGTTGTTTTATTTGGATTATATGAAGTATAGTTATTATTATTATTATTATTATTATTATTATTATTATTATTATTATTATTATTATTATTATTAATTATTATTATTATTATTATTATTATTATTATTATTATTATTATTATACATATTATTATTATTATTACATATTATTACATATTATTATTATTATTATTATTATTATTATTATTATTTTTATTATTATTATTATTGTTATTACATATACTATTAGTATATTATATATTATATAGTAGTAGTAGGAGAAGTAGTAGAAGTAGTAGTAGCAGTAGTAGCAGTAGTATTAGTAGCAGTAGTAGCCGTAGTAGTAGTAGTAGTAGTAGTAGTAACAGTAGTAGTAGTAGTAGTAGTAGTAGTAGTAGTAGTAGTAGTAGTAGTAGTAGTATTAGTAGTTTTAGAAGTTGTAGTAATAGTAGAATTATTATGAATTGTCGTAACATTTTTTGTAGTGGGGTAGTGGCAATAGTACTTGTTGTACTGGTAGTAGTAGTATTATTGGTAATAATAGTGGTGATAATATAGGTATTAGTAATATTAAATATATTGCAGTTAACAATAGTATTAGTATTAGTAATAGTAATCGTGTTAGTAGTATAAGAATTAATAGTTGTATTATTAATCGAAGTAGAATTAATACTAGTAAAACTTGTATTATGTGTAATATTAGTAATTGAAGTGGTATTAGAAGTAGTACTGGTAGTATTATAAGTAGATGTTGTTGTTGTTGTAGCATTAGTGCTAGTTGTAGTAGTAGCAGTAGTATTAGTATTTGTAGTAGATATAGCACTCGATGTTGTGGTAGAAGATTTAATAGTTATAGTATTGGCATTAGTAGCATTAGAAGAAATAATATTAGTAGTAGTAAAATCTATAGCATTGGAATTAATTTTAATAATGATACTATAGTTATTATTATTATTAGTTTTCAATAAAGTGTAGAATTATTTACTTTTTTTGAAGTATAATTATAGTACTAGCCGTGCAAATAATTGTAGTAGTAATTTTATTAGTGGTAGTTATAGAAGATGTTGTCGTAGTAGTGGTAGTAATAATATTACTGGTAATTACATAAGTAGTAATATTAGTAGTTCTATTAGTAATTGTAGTGGCTCAAGTAATAATATGTTATTATTATTAATAATAATACCAATAAGAACGAAATTGGTCTACATGGAGAATTGCTTTTTCCACAATATGCAATATGACTGACAAATGTATGTATGTAACGGGTCAGATGTTTATGTCAAGATCGTAAACTTGATAAAGTATAATTTATATCACCGCTCGCGCAAACAATGTTCGTTTCATTAGTAGTAGCAGTAGTATTTTAAATATTAGTGATAATATTTTTTTTAAAAATCAGAAGCAGAAAAACAAGAATAAGTAGAAGATGAAATAGGTTAAGTAGAATAAGAATAAAAGCTGTGGTTATTTTGATAAATTTTAGTTGTAGCAACATCGATGATTCCGATACCAGCAAAAGGCAAAGGATCATTGAATGCAAATGAGTTATCAAAAATTGTTACAAGTAAATTTGCATAATTTATAAAATGGAGAAAGTTAAAACCTCTAGGACTAATATTTAAACATTTATATATTAATTTTTGCAAATCTGCCGAAAGAACACAACTTGAATTTGCCTGCAGATTTCATGCCATCTTAATAAATTGCTAATGCAAAATATAGATCAATAAACTATATTAACTCACAATTACATTTGTTTATAATATTGACTGTTTTATTTTTGGTTGAATCTTTGTTGCATCATATATTTCCCGCTTAATTTAACCTAAAAAAACCATAACATAATATTTCTGGGTCATTTTCTTTCTCTGCTTAATTTTTATCAATTTTACTTTCTGTTATTAAAATAATTAGCATAATTTAATTTAGAATATTTATAGAAATATTTTTAAAATCTTTAAAAAACGTCACGCTGTTTCATGCAATGTGTTTCGCAAAAAATATTCTTAGCGTATTCATTCGTTAATATAACAATAAAAAAATTTATTTCTTGATTTTATTTACGTTAAAATATGTAAAAATTTACTGGAATACTAAAATGAATACCACATATTTATAATCATAAGTTGAAATAAGATACTATGAAATTTGGTTTGTTTAATTAAAGAGTTAAAGTTTAATTTAATCAAAAATTGCGAGTTTGAAACATACACAAGTCGTATCATATGAAAATTTGTCAGAATTAACTAAATTTTGTATAAGGTACAAAAGGAAATTCACCAAATAGATCGGTTTCGACGTTATTGAATATCTTCAAGTACTGCCAAGTTTTTGCCGCGAACATGGCTAATTAAAATTTTAAATCTAGAAAGATACCCTATAGGCGCTACACAATAGAATGGTTAACCAAGATACATTAATTAAATTTAACTGAAAATTATTTGTAGTGTTCGGCAAGGTGTTTCATTGATTAGAGCCAATGAGACAAAATCATAAATGAAGTAAACTCAAATCCCATTGCATTTAACTAGCCGTCGCACAACAGCAAAACTACAGCCAGTCGCACGTTTGCCGTCGTAATCTGATGATGATCATGGAAGGTCGAAACGCGTCAGTGCGTAACGACTGGCGGTTGTTTTGTTATGTTGTTCGACGACTGGTTAAATTCAATGGGATTTGTGTTTACTTCAAGCTCGCAAACTTGATTTAAAGAATACTTTTAATTAGACGTGCCAATGTTCGAGCGCTTTCCGCGGCAAATTCTGGGCAGTACGTGAAGAGAACTCAATAAAGATGAAATCGGTCTACTGGATGAATTGAATTTTCTACATTACAAAATACATAATACTGTATGTCCATAAAGAGACGGGCAGTAAGTACTCAAATGAAAGAAGATTGCAACTTCAACGCCCGTTTTAAATCAAATTTTGAATACACGTCTGTAATTGCACAAAATATCATTAAAACCTCGCACGTCTTTTTACAGACTTAGCATTTAAGATAATTAATAAATGAAAATGCAAAAACGAGATGGTCAAATATGGAAAACCAGACTGCAGTCGGATTTATGCTCGCAAAACCTAATACATACTTGCATATATATTAGTTCTTCGCAACAAACAGTATTTAACTGTAATATATTGAATTGAATGATGTCATGCTTACCGCGAAATGTGATAACTGATATCGATGAAGGCCAGAGTGTATGGTTTAACTAGATATGCGACAGGTGTTCAAATAATTGTTTATAATTCTCAATTTGGGTGAACTGCTAAATTTATATCCATCAGGTTGGTATTGTAACAGAGCTCGGAAACCATAGTGTTAGTATCCGGTACTCATTGATTTCAAAAAGGTATCAGTTACTACACTGTGCCATAATGTTAGTATCGCTACAGACTCGGTATGTATATATTATATAGTGTGAGATAGCATTGAAGTCCGTATAGTCGTTGACTTTTAGTTTATGTTAGCTTCACACTTACAGGTTTCCACATTCGTCTAGGAGATTGTACCGTCTTATTATTCCACATTCTTCTACCAAATATATAGTGGTTAAAGGGCGTAATACCGGCTCCTACTGATGAGTCGCCAGTAAGCACGAAACGAATGTGCATGAGATTATACTTTCCGTTCATGCTGCCTTTGGTTTATCCTTCTGGTCACAACTGAACTAATTTGTTACTAGTTCGCAAAACCTAATACATACTAGCAAGAAGAATGTGTTTCGGTATTGATTTTCTAATGACAAATTACTAAACTAATGAGATAATCTGGTATATATATATATATATATATATATATATATATATATATATATATATATATATATATATACTATATATATAACTGTGTTGATTTGTAGATACACATCCGAAGAAAATGACGAAGAAACAGTTGTGTATTTGATAGAATTTATTTAAAATGACACATAGAAATTATATATATATATATATATATATATATATATATATATATATATATATATATATATATAAATATATATAATTTGTTATATTTCCCTCTTAAATAACAGATTATTTTATTTATTTTTAATATTTTTATAATGCAAGTAAACGAAAACTTCATGTAATTATTGACATAGGTGACACTAGGAAAAGAAGCAAAATTATTTGTACATGTAAATTAGCTGTCGTGTTTCTCAAGAATCTGAGCCATTTCGGCTATTTCAGTTGTAACAACTTTTGTCAGGAATTAATGAAATCAGAATTAAATGATGAATTTGTGATTTTATGTATTTAAAAAATTTTTTTATTGACATACTTTTTTATAGACCAATCTAAAGAAAACTTATTTCTATTGTAAAATTACCTTATAATAAACCAAATTTTTCCACAAAGAGTGTTTTGTTTGAAGTGGCCCTATGTAAAACCAATTTTTGTAATATAAGAATTACATCTTATTTCGTGAAGTGAGTAATATTATAATATATATTTGTGAATTTTAATGCCATTAGAAATTTAATTATGAAGCTATTCCGTACTTTATTTTCAGCCACATATTTTTTCAGAGGCGCAATGCGCATTATAAGTAAAAGATTGCTTCATAATTTTAGCATAGCTTATTAAACAAGACAGGTAATTATCTGCGTCATAATTTTGATAATTAGTCGGTGATATTGTTATCTGCAAAAAAATTTGATTGACAACCTTGATATTTTGCTATTCTACATTTCTATCTGAAACATTTCCTTCTAATTTTGGTCCTATATAAAATGTCACTAGAATTCGTTATTTAAATGATGTCTTTTTAACTTAAATTTTCATTTTTATCAATAGACATACGAGTTGAATATTTTATCAGGTTTGTAGTATTCGATTTATTTATATAAAAAAAGTATTTTATATTGATCATTTCTTATTTTACTCATGAAATAAAATCCAGTTTATTTATAAGGTTTTTGGCAATAAATTTGCAAATCCACACCTCAAGTGAAAGTTAGGCAAACTGTAATTTCATTAATTTGAAATGAATATCTGCAGGAATCATGTGAATCAATAAATAGGACTTATTCAGCAAATGCGTAAAAGTAGGTAACAGCTGTAGCTCCAGAAAATGCGTAACTCAATTTTATTTCTTTCAGCATATTAAGAAACTTAGATAAAAATAATTCTAAGGGAAAAAAATGAACATTACAATATACGGTAGTAATTTTTTTTATTTTGGAATTATTTGAAGTTAGTTCTGTTATAGAATATCATTGACAACATACAATAAGAAAAGTAATGCAAGAGCGGCTGACGTCTATGAATAAAAAGTTGATTTTCTTTGGTTTAATCAAGGCTATATTTGTCATTTCCCACATGTGTTATTTGGAGAAATTTGATTTTCTATTGCAAGTGTGTTTTTCAACAGTTCGTTCATCACCACAAATATAGCCAAACAATATATAAAGTGAAACCTGCCTTGAAAACGGTTTTATTTATAATTATTTGCAGATGTTATGCATAATACTCAAGTTTCACATAACATAATCATGTATGGGAATCTTTAACAGAGATACATTCAACTCAATAGAATACCTGCACGTGGACGTTTTTCTGTGTCAAACTTCAGCATAAATGCTAAAAGTCTCATGATAAAAATGGTTCTTATTATAGTAAGATAATTTGAGCAATCAATAAAAGCGTGCGCGATGAACTTAATTGTTAAAATCCAGGTTGCGCTTTAGACGATTATCATGGAAGGTCGGAACGTACAATTACATATTAGGGACGGTTTGTTTGTTAATTTATTAAATTAAAAGATACTCGAAGATTATTTTTTGCCTCAAGCACGCGCACCTGATTTAAAGAAATATTGACACCAATTGCACAATGTTTGCTTGCTTAATCCTTTGACTCATGTCCATGTTTAAAAAACATCAAAACTATTATGCCCGTGAGAGCATAACATTTATTCACCCGACAAAAGGCCATTTACTTTAAATCAAATTTGCCAGCTTTTAGTAAACACAGATCCCATTGTATTTAACCAATCGTCGAACAGCAACTGCCAGTTGCACTCACTGATGTATATGCAATGCAGTTTTGTCCTCGCTAGTCAGTTTGCCGTCGTACTCTGATGAAGATCAAAGAAGGTTGAAACGCACCAGCGCGTGCGACGGGTGGCAATTTTGTTATGTTTTTCAATGACTGAGTAAATAAAATGGGATTGGTGTTTACTTTAAGCGCGCAAGCTTGATTTAAAGAATTTTTACCACAACCCGCACAGTAAATTATTGATAATTTACAAGAACTGAAGTGAATTTGTTTACTGTCTACTTTTTAATCATTTGAAATTTATGATTTTCGATTAAACTCCATGTTCAACTTATTCACGCATAATTCTGTTGCTACTATTTTTGTAGTATACCGGAGAATTGGAGCTACTACTCTCATGAGTGTCTTAATTGAATGGCTGTATTTTCCAGGACGTTGGAATAAAGATTTGATCCTAAGGATTACATATAAACGTCGACATTTAAAAAAATGACTACACTTCTGCACAAAATAAATGTACAAGGCTTAAAAATCAACAGCTACAGCAAATTGATGAAGATATCTTCTTGTTCTCACGAATATATACGTTTTCTATAAGTTGAAACCGATCCCTGTTTATCAGCCTTAAGGAAACTGTTTTTATAAGTATTTTCAAATAAAAATATAAATGTTGGTACAGTCAAATCGATTAGCAGAAAGAATGTGAAGCAAACAAAAAGGTTTATTCCCCTTTAATTAGTTTGAAAAAGGGCCTATATATTATTTGTCTAAAAAATCTCCCTGTTGCTTATAGTAGCATGATAAAAATATCACGTATGAACGCCAACTTACCGGGGCATCTTTTTGCTGCGAAGATGATTGCAGGCGCTTGGTTTTACTCTTATTATAACTCGTGTTTTTAATTTCATTCAGCAGATGCCTAGCTAGAATGCTTCTACTTGACCCACCGAAATCGGCTTTCAATGTTCTACTCGTTGATCGAGCGTCAGCTAATTGGTTGCTAGCGTCACTGCTTTCAAGCTCACCGTCTAAATATACTGCAGGCGCCGTGGTGCTCAGCGCGGTAGCCAATAAGGCCACAGTTGAGTTGGCATCCGTCCTCAGGTCAAATTGTGATTTTGCTAGATGTTGCATTCGACGACTCTCTGAAAAGCAACAATGTGTGTTTTTGGCACGATTTGAATGCCGGCTTCGCTTCTGCTCTTTGCTTTTTTCTTTTTTAAGGGACATATATTAATTAAAAGGAAAATTCATGCAAATTCGAAAGCAAGAGAACGCGAAAATCAATGCGATTAGAAATCTTACTCGGGTCATAACTTGTAAAGAGTCCTAGCTCATCTTCAATCGCAGTAGGAATTCTTAAACTGTGAGCTTCTCTGTTTGACGGATGCTTTTGAAACAAAATGTAGGAGGTTATTCATAAACTAATAATAAAATTGTCTTTAAATAGAATAATAATTTTCATATGAGTTATAATTTTTTCTTAAAGTATTTTTTTGCAAATTTAGAAAAATAAATTATATGGGCATAAATAAGCAGAGTCTCGTATAAGACATTCGGGGCCCATGCGAAACAGTGTTTAGTTATTTACCTGGTTCTCATGTTGCTTTATGAGTTTTTTGCATCCGCCGTCTACCTGTTTTTTCCATATATTTCGATCTCCGAATATGGAGATTTTTGCCAATGGAGAGCACACTACACAAACAATTTGCCAATCTTTATGTCAAGTCTGCAATCTTGAAGTTTCGTTATGTTGTTCAACGACTGTTTAAATACAATGGAATTGGTGTTTACTTCAAGTTTTCAGATTTGATTTAAAGAATTTTTAGCACCACCCGCGCAATAAATAATTGTTTAATCATTATGTCAAGTGGCAAATTTTAGTTTAAACTGCCTCATTTAAACTTGTATTCAGATCTCTTAAGCGTAACTTGTTTTTTTATTAGGTAAGTTTATGTCAAATTGATTTGTGCATTTGTCTGCATGTGTACACTCTTCGAAATGAGACTACGGTGATATAATAACAAATACTGACGACTCAACAGATAAGCGTACGCCATGCCTGCGTTTATGAGTTCTCGTTTGTTTTGTATTGAGGAGTAATCAATTACTACACGTGTAAACTCATCACAGTGAAATTAAAGCGATTTAGCTACATCTGACTATTTACTAGATAAGCGTATGCCACGTCTGTGTGTTTGTGTCTGAGCGTCTGCTTAAGACTGAGAAACAATCTGTTACATATAATTAACGGCACGTGTAAGAGTCATTCAACTGAAACTAAAATTATAACTGTCATTTCATAAATGCACACTTCAGAACTATGTTTACACGTACTCTCATAAATGAAGTAATTACGAGTGCCATCGCGCTGAGTTTGGGGCAAGATACTGTGAATACAGTAAATAATTAGGAGTTTAATTATGATTCTTCGATTTTAATTATACAGAATTGTTAATTAGTATTTTGTGTACTATTCATGTGCAACGCGTTGCATTTAAATTCAAATAAAATGAGCTCCAAACACTCACAAAATAACACAAAGATAATTAATGTCCTTCAAAAAAACTCAATTTCAAATATCCGTTTGCAATCAAATCGTCGATGCTCATTTTATTTTGAGGCGGTTTCTTATCTGGCTTAAACGTAAAAAAGTCAGTTAGATCAAGGTTCTCTAGAATTTACAATTATTTCATAAATCAGTAGACATGTTTTGGACTCATGCATTATTTCAGCATTCACTGAAAGGGTTGATCGAAAATACACGTGTCCTGCTGTGCATGAATAAGGTGTGACAAAACTGGGTACTCGGTGATTTACTGATTTTTGATCGTGGTGTTGTCTTTTTTTATTGTGTAATTCATAAGAATACTCCATTGGCGTTCTATGGCATTAAATGGAATTCGTTCTAAAGAGACTAAATTTTTTCCGAACCAGAATGACTCAGTGAAATATTGATAGCAAAATTCTGTTCCAAATGTCTAGGATTTATGAATTTTGATTTCAATTGAGGTTAGAACATATCGCTTCTGTAAATTAAACACGCATTCAGATAGGGTGTTTTTCAGCAATTTAGAAATATTTATTGTTTAACTCAGCATTAACATTGCTTGCAAATAATGCGCTGAATAATGGACTACACATAATATGTTAGCGAGCTGGGATTAATAGTCTGCCTGCGCTTATAAAATAAAATGGACAAAATCTGCCGTTTAGCTAAAGATGTGCTTTATTTTCCAGTAAATAACTTAAAATGTATTGCATTTGTTTCGCGGAGGCTAGAATTACGGAATGCGTTCGAGGGTAGGAAGAAATCGCATGTTTAGAACGACAAACTGCGCAACATCGACGATATAAAAAGACACATAAATACATATCCGTGCATGCAGGTGTTTATGTTTGTTTTAAAAAAAATATTAGAGTTGTCTAATGCAGGGGAGTTGTTGCCAATGATATCAACATTGTGCTCCTCGATTCAAACAGATCTCAGTTAATTAGTATTCAGAAAGTTGCAGAACTTAGGATAGTGCGGGAGAAAACTGAAGCCTCTTACTTTTGTGCGATTTTTAAATAAATCGCCAGGTGTCACCATCTCTAGTCTACACGACACGCTATCTATATCAATAACGTTGTAGAGATATGTTGCAGTTGCTAACGATAACACGACATTGTCGTGGCCTCAATCATTTCTTAGAGTGGTTGAAACTTTAATGGATTGCATTAAATTAACTTCATACTAATTGCACATTAGCTTGTTAGCAAAGAAGATTTTGGTAGTTTATTTATGTCTTTTCAAGTGAATTAAGAGTGTTACAAAGCGATCCAATTTTCAACAGCGCTAACAATTCATTTATTTCCAAAATGGTTTAAGTTACGAACAACATCGAATCAAAGGTAGTAATCATGTTTTTTACTAAGGAGAAAGCAAATATAACAAATTAGGCACTTTATATATATATATATATATATATATATATATATATATATATATAAGTTTTGCGCAATACCTAATGCACTCCGTAAAAGTTAAACTCAGGTAGGTCCAGAATGAAAAACGAAATCTGCAAAAAAATGTGTAATTTCAAGTGAGCATATGCTCCATGCTTACAAACATAGTGCAGCGAATAAGCGCGGTATGCGTGATCACACATGACAAAGTTTCAATTTTCACTTTGGCATTATTCCTGGTTTTATCTAATCTATCATGTCTTTATCTAGTTTTGAACATCCAATTGATTATAATTTGCTTATCTACTTGCACAACCACATATACCAGGAGTACATTTAAACAATCATTGATTGCGTGGGTGGTGGTAACAATTATTTAAATCAAGTTTGCGAGCTTGAAGCAACTACCACTCCCATTGAATTTAACCAGTCCTAGTGTTGTTATGCTATTCGACAAATGGGTAAATACAACGAAAATGGTGTTTACTTCAAACTCGAAAACCTGATTTCTAGAATATATCAAGAGTTACAGATTTACCGTTACGAAACATTCTTTTAACGAATTTGCAATTTTATTTGATGTTTATCTACTTCGCATGTAGCTGCGTTCAAAATTAACTTTTAGCAAAGTAGATAAATTGTTATCTGTGTTGGCATCTTCACCACGCTAATTTGGCATACAAATACACACTGTATTGAAATAAGACATTGAGATGTCAATGCATGTAATTCAGCTTTATCTTAGTATTTGTTGTTATCAGTTTACCACTAGACTGAACAAATTTAATAATCATCGATTTCGTGTGCTGATCGAAGCTCGAATCGCGTCAGTTGGTGCAACTGACGGTAGTTTGCGGTGTTATGATAATGGTTATCTCTAGCTCAAAACCTTGATCTGAAGAATTGTTGTTGCCAACGGTAGAATCATTGACTGTTTAAGTATATTAATTGTCAATATGACGAAAGCTGCCGAAACTTAATGTTCGTGACTATATAGAAGATGTGCAATCGAAATTTATAGTCAAGTACAGTGTATGCGAGACAAATAGAGGTGAGAGCCGCACATCTGATTTTCCATAATATAATTAAGAATTTTTGTTCAAGCCTCTTTAGCCGTTTTGCCGTCGTGCTCTGAAGATGATCATGAAAGTTCGAAACGCGTCAGTACTTTTGAATAACGGTAGTCTTGGCATGCTGTGCAACTGGCTAGAGAAAACATGACTGGTGTATTTAATAAATTGATTTAAAACGCTTTGGAATGTTTACATCACAAATATGCTATTTTAAATTTATTGACATTTTCTATATATCTTTTGAAATTGCATTTTATTCTAATAAGTCTCAATGGCTTTCACGTGCATGGCATCTATTTTTTACTAAATAGAATTTTGATTCATAAAATTTACCCTCTTGAAATTTAATTTGAGAATCAACTCACTTGTTTGTATAGGCAAAGAAACAATAGGTGGTACGTGACACTTATTAATTCATTTCAAGATACTTAAGAAAAAGCTATTCTAACTTAATTTGGTTATCATTAAATTAATGGATTTTAGACGAAGAATAATTTTTCAAAAAAATTAAATTTTATTTATTTTGAAAAATAATTGAAAGTTTTCTACCATATAAAATAAAATGGAATTGGTGCTTACTTCAAGCTCGAAAACTTGATTTAAAGAATTGTACCATATTAGTTGATACTTCCTTGTTATTTCAAATTTCAATACGGCAATTCATTACATTTCCACACATTATTGCTCAAGACAAATGCCTAAGCTTGATTTTTTTAATTTAAATTAAGTTTGTGAGCTTGATATAGACGTCGTTCTCATTATATTTAACCGGTTTCCGCAACATAACAAAACTACCGTCATTCATTTAATCGACTGTTGACGGTAATCTGCGTAAACCTGATAGATAAGCAGGATATCACTCTCTGATTTTATAATCTCGCCATCTGCCAATTTAAAAAATATTTCTGTTATGACACGACATGAGGCTGTCTTGGCTAATCGGTTTTTACATTTCTGTTGGATTTCTGTTTATATTAATTTACATCTTAGATATAAAATTTCGAAAGTTTCAAACAAGCCCATGGTCATAATATTTTGATACCACAAAAAAGATATTAATCTAAATATTGCAATAAACCAAAGTATATAACTTTAAGATATGAAATTTTTTTTATCTAACTACTAACATTCTTTCTTTTTTGTTAAAATTTCAATGCTGCAATTCATTTTGCACTAGTTTCAATTAGGACCTGCAAACGAATTCATTTGATTTCTTCCACCTTAACTATTAGAAATATTATATTTGATACAATGCGGTTCTTAGCAATTCAATGGCTGTAGATATGGATACATGTGTAATCGTCTCTGTGTGTGTTGTACTCATTGCCTCTTCCGTGAGGCCATTTTAGAGATTTTTTCGAACCAACTTCTTTTAAATATATGAAAATGGTTTAATAGAGATTATTGCACTATCCGAAACTGCATAACTGGTTTTCTAAATAGAAAAATTGCAAGAAATCTGTTCAATTCGAAACAAAGGATACACATAATCGCTCTCGTAGTAAAATAATAAATAAATGCTAATATTGAAAGTAAGTCGCAGGTGTCATGAAAAAGATGTAATACACACAAATAAAAAAACTGTTTAACTACAAAAATTAAAAAACTTGAGCGATTAAATCTCTCCCTTTCACTAAATAATTTATACAATCCACAGAATAAATTCAAAGTCGTCAACATCCTAATTAGTAATGGTCAATACGCAACAAGGTAATTTACCAATTTGGTAGTCTTCACATTTGTCTTTTAGACTGTTCGGCTCCTCCCCATGATCACGTGAATGGACAGTATGACGATGATGATGATGATGATGTTGATGATGGTGATTTTGACGATGAAGTTCTTTGCGCTGTTTTTCCAGCTTCTCTTTGCTTCCAACTAGGTTACGATGCTCTGTGTGAAGCTTCTTTTTACTTTCTAGTTGCTTCTGATGGTGGGCGCAAAGTGACACGACTCCATTCAAGTGATTACTGCTAGACGACGTCATTTCGCACGTATTTTCATTCAGTTTACTATTCGATTTAAACAGTGAAGTATGCGGCGTAGCTTCAGATGGGTTATGATGAGTACACTCAACACGGTCGAGTTTCTTTGATGATTTAATTGCCCCTAATGATATTGTTGAAGGCAATACCTAAAACAGAAGCAAAAAACAATGTAAATAAGAAACGATGAATGCGTTACATAGATATTTCGGCTCCTGTACAACAAAATTTTGAGTGACATTAATCTGCCCTAGAGACAGGTCACTTCTTGAGTGCCAGGATTATCGTGGTCCATGTACCACATATTTACAGTTGAACAGTTAGAATTACTGAATTGCGCGAACATTTACAAAATTTTCTGCGTTACAAATGACAAAAACGTCACACCTCTAATTTTAAATCATTATTTAGCAGCTTATTAAAATTATCCTGTCCACTTTTAAGGACCAAATATGCAGCTGTGTGCGCAATCCAACGAGAAAATTTTATTACAATGAATGCTTCCGTAAAGTACCGCAAATAAGTTACATGAAAACGTAGCAAATATAATTTTTTATGAACCACAGATATTCAAAATCTAAGCTGAGATGTCTTCAACAGACTTCACTTAATCTTAGCAAATAAAATTATTCTAAATTTTATTTGAATAAGCATTATCGCCGCTGTAAATTACAAATTTATGTTTCATTTGGATTTACCACATCTAAACTTAAATGGCGAGTTGTTCCGCATTAATAATCTAATTCATTTGTAAATAAATAACATATCATATTAGCAAAATATGAAAAATATTTTTATTAAATGACATAAAACCTATTTGGAGTAATTTCTTCTTTTAACACGAAATGAAAAACTTGTTGCACAGATAATAACAGAGAAAGATTTAAGAAAAAGTAAACAAACTGTGAAGTCTACATGCAACTTGAACGCAGATCTATCACAGTCTTTTGCTTCGACAACTGTAAATGTTAGTATGAATGAATTATAAAAGAAATGTTTCAAAGTAATATAAAATATTATTATTAAAGTAAATGAATAATTATACTTTATTGAAATTGATCTTGTGCATGAAATTTATTAGTGTGTGCTATCAATTGTTATGGTTTACTGTATTATCTGTACATTTTGAGGAATTCATATTTATTATCTTGTCTTAATTAAGTGCTTATTACCTTTACGAAATTTAGATAATTTGTAAATCACTAAGTTTCAACAAGATTTAATAAAAAGGTTTATGCTCTTGCTTTAAAAAAATTATCAAATACTTGCTGAAGGTTTGGACAAAATTTAAAAATACTGAATATATGTTCCTTTCATTAACAAAACTTTACATAATATGGCAAATGAACTGTATCAATTAGACTCTTTTCACTCTTATCCTGAAATCCTCTTGTCACTTTCGAACACGGAAATGTTGAAAACTTATTTTATGTGCCAAATAAGTAATTAAACAAAATGGTTAGGGAATTGTATTTGCTATAATTTACTATGTTTAGTTTATAACAAATATATATATATATATATATATATATATATATATATATATATATATATATTCTTTTTAAATGCGAGCTTTAATAAATTCATTGTACCCTTCTTATGTGCAAAAACAAAAAGAAATTTTATCAGATATAAGAAAATTTTCTTTCTCATGTTCTTCTCAAATATCTACTCATGAACATATCTTTATATATAAATTGGAAAGCAAAAACAAGATAGAAATATATGCATTACAGCAGTTTGTGCCATTTCAATATAAATTATCAAGAGTTCGTGGTTGCTTTTCAAGAATTGACAGTTTGGTTAGTCAAGATTCTAAAGAAAATGAATATAATAAAGCAATTAACGATTTAATCTCTAATGGCCATCCCAGACAATTAATTGAATCAATTTTTAAAAGGGGAATTAAACAAAAGCAGACGTATTATGAGCCAGAAAAGAAAGCAGTCTACCTAAATATCCCATTTAAAGGGGATGCAGTATCCCGAATGGCACAAAAGAAAGTTGAAGCAGCATTAACATGCACATTTAATGCAGCCAAACTACGAGTGTTATTTAGGGTAACACACTTGCCTTTACCAGCAATCAAAGAGAAACTAGATTTAACGAGTTGTGAACTCCACCCGCGAAATCAGTGATAGGTTATTTGGATTACCTGTATATATTTTGCGATTGCTGCAAAAAAGTTAATATTCGTGAATACATAGAAATAGTGCAGCCGTCATTTCCAGTCACGTACAATGTATGCAAGACTACTAAATGCGGGAGTCCATAACTTATTTTGGCCTTCCATATATATGTATTGCGGTTTGATCCTCGCTATTCAGTTTGCCGTTGTACTCTTATGATGATCATGGACGGTCAAAGCGCATCAGTGCGTGCGACTGACGGTAGTTTTAATATTTTTTCGACGACTGGTTAAAGAAAATCATATTGGTGTTTACTTCAAGCTCTCAAATTTGACTTAACTGATAACTGTATATGTGTTTGCTACATTAAGATTGTTACTGAAAAAAACATTTACAATGATTATAGTTATTTATTTTGTGAAATTATGTTACCTTCTGCCGTTACTCATTTGCGCATTCTAATGAATTTTCAGATTTTATTTTGTGATCTATTGAATATTGCGATAATCTTGGATGCAAAATGTGCGTTGAAGGCTAAAATATGAGTTACTATAACAAAAAGTGTTTTAGGTGTCATAGCATTTTCATCGGCTATATTGTGCCTTTATGTGCATAAATGCGTATATAAACTTTGCTTGATTTATACAATTTAATGAAAATTGGTTGTGCGGGTGAAGACAACAATTAGTTTAAATTAAGGTTGCGGTCTTGATATAAACATCTGACCCATTATATACATAAATTTGTCAGTATAAACTAAGTAATGTATAGTTTGGAAAAGGCAATTCATCCGGTAGACCGGTTTTGATCTTATTGGTAATTCATCACGTATTATCCAGAATTCACATTTGACAGGGGTTGAACCTGGGTACGTCTGCGTTGAAATCCGTTTAAAATGGGGAACTTAAGATTTAGTTCACTGGACCGTTTTGGGTTACCTGCTGCACCCTGTTTTTGTGCCGTTGCTCTCTTTAATTTTCTGTCAACTCGCATAATTCTGCTCGGGCAAATCACATAATTCAATACTGGCTACAAAGCTGATAAAAAACTGTCAGTATTATAAAAAGCAGTCTTAAAAACTTACGACAATATATATGGAATATGTTATCAAAAACAGCAAAGGGTCGATATCGATCTACTGAAATTCCACACAAATGATATGTGATGTAATTGGCAAAAATTTAATAAAAATAAAGAAACAGCAGTAATGCACGGAATATGCAAAAATTCTTTTCGAATGAGGAATATTGCCTTTGCAGGAATGTGTTTCCCAACGAAAAGGAAACGATGCTACATAATCTGCATTTAACATTGTGTCCATATTCGTCAGAAAATTAACTTATAATTCAAAAAGAGCACTTTCTTTATCTACACACGCACATACATAAAGTAATAAAAATTTTGCATCATTGACAAAGTAATTTTAGCAGTCTTACGTTAGCTGTAAACATTACATTTATCGAATAATTGCAAGGTATCAGAAGTATACCCGTCGTCAGCAGATCGATGCAGACGACTGCACCCGACATAAGGTGAACCAGACTACAGATACCTCATCAAAGAACTACTTCAAATAATTTAACTTAATCATCATTTGCAGGGAAAGAATTATTTGGAGAGCCAAAATAATAGTTAGATACGGTTTTTTGGTTTGGGAGGTGACTGTAAAGTCGCATTTTCTAATATTTTATATGAAATTAGCTCCACTATTGCTGGTATAAACATTCGTAAACATCCAATTGTCTTACATTCCTCACCAAAATATAAAGTGGGTATAGGGAGTAATACCGGTTCCTGCTGTTGAGTCGCCAGTAAGTACGAAACGAATGTGCACATTAGATAATAACTTCCGTTCATGTTGGCTTTGGTTTAACTTTCTATTCTTGTTTGAAATAAATTGTTACTAGGCGCGTAGCAACTCACTTACAAGAGATAAAATATTGTTTCACTGGCAGACATGCATATATACGAAAAAAACGACCCATGAATAGTATAATTCCTATATTTTAATATATTAAAATATCTTTTATTTTATACTACAAAATATTTTCCAACATAAACGATTATAAATCTAACAGAAATTTATGGATTTCCAATGCAGCGTTTTGCGTACGCGGGTAATAGCTTTGCACGGACAGTTTCACAAAGATCCGATTGATCACAATTTCCAATTTCATTTTGTCTTCGATTGGGCCGAGTTTTTATTCGTCCCAATGGAAATGCGGTTCTATCACTGTAGACAAAGGTGTGATAGAACCACATTTCCATTGGGACGAATGGAAGTCAACCCGATCAAAGGCTAAACAAGGTAAATTATGATCAATATCTTCTTCCATACAAACCTACTACCCGCGTACGCAAAACGCGGCATTGGAAAATATGAAGCTGGCACTCCGTAAACACATTTTAAGAAATTTATAGTTCACTAAACTGTGCAGATGAGAAAATAAAAGAACATGATTTCACAGAATGAGTAAGATATATATATATATATATAAACAGAGATGCGATGCATAAAGGATTAATGGAAATATTTAATTAAATAAATGTTGTTTGAATAAACTAAACACTGAAAAAAAAGTAAATTCAGTTTATTTACTAGACCCATTTTGACCGTGTATGTCGCTCTTCAGCAATCCTCAGATTTTTACGTCAGATTTTTTAATGTAGACGCATTTGTTTAGGAAATATGTAGCTCGACTTTGCACCACCGAAAACATGCAGGTATGCAGTTTACCTATATTTAATATATTGCATTTCTAATCCTCTTTTCCTTCTGATGGATCGTTTTAGTAATGCTGTGCAGCGACCTTATATATATATATATCGATTTAGTTATATTTAATCATACAGTCATATATTTGATTATGTATTCGAGTTGCAGAAGATTACAAATGTATGTTGTATACTAGACCAAATTTACAAGTTCCGCTAATTTATGAGTTAAGGTAATAACTGTTCTGTTTGTAATCGAACCAACAACAATTTGAGTTAGAGCCATAGAGATTAATTCGCAGCTAAGCAATCGACACAATGGATACAGTTCCAAGTTTTAAAATATTTTTTTTTATTTTACAAAGTTTCATACATACACTCGCAATTGTCCAGCTTAAATTCATATCTTAAATACCCCACCAAAAAAGTTTGCATGGAAGTCTAAATTTTAATCGACTTTGTATAATTCTTATTTGCGTCTTCTGAACACCTGGTAATATCGCATTCAATATAACCCTTCAACTATTCGCCGTGATTGGTTTTTAGATATTATAAAAAATGGTTTTACTCGAAGTGATTCGCAGCAAGAACATGGTGTAAAATCCGTTGGTGTAACCCTGAGAAAGCATACGAATTCGAATAGCATCTTTTTGTTAAATATGAACAGAATTCTTTGCGATTTTTATCTTTGGTAATTCACATTGTTAAATTGTTTTAGATAGCTGGCATTGTCTACTCATGAATTTGGTTAAACATTTTTTCATATCAATAGGTATATTTTCGATTCTGGTTTCTCATTTTGACATCAGTTTGTTTAAATAGGCATTGATAAATTAGTTTCGCTTCAATAGAATTTCGAAATAAGATTATCGATTTCAAAAATTTTAATGGCTAGGATTATTTTATATTTACAGTTGCTTAGAAGGAGTAGATTTTGAAATCGATTTTAGCAATTTTAGATTACGCCTTTTGAAACTTTGATTTTATTAAATAGACCTTTTCTTGGTTGGACAAATTTGTGACTAGCTACGAGACTTCTAATAGGTTATATTAATTACTGGATTTTTTTGTTATCTAGTATATATATATATATATATATATATATATATATATATATACTCTATATATATATTAGTATTAAAGTGCTTACTAAACACGTGTCCTGAAAAA
Source organism: Eudiplozoon nipponicum (assembly GCA_029291075.1). Taxonomy (NCBI): domain Eukaryota; kingdom Metazoa; phylum Platyhelminthes; class Monogenea; order Mazocraeidea; family Diplozoidae; genus Eudiplozoon; species Eudiplozoon nipponicum. The sequence continues at coordinate 42,964 of JAQBSW010002831.1, forward strand.
TCGCTCTACATATAAATATAACTAATTTTATTGCTATTTTGCTTTAGAATGATTTTTAAATAATAATGGGTAGCACTTTTTTAATGCTGAAACAGATAAGTTGTCTCGAAAATAGGTGAAGTTTCTTTGGGTTTTCACCGTGTTGCATTAAGTCACGAAAAAAACGTTCTTTCATAAATACGTTGCAATCCTGCAGGAAAAAAATAATTAAAAACAATTTTCTTACATATTAGGATAAGGATATTTCACTACGTTAGGAGATGTGAGGCAAAAATCGAAATACAAAAGATAAAAACATAGAAAATTCCAACTTAACTACATCACGTAACTCTTAAATGTTATATATTTTTTAATAATCATTATTAGGTGTTAATTTAAAAAGAAACACTATTTTAAAAATGTTAAAATTTAATTTATTCAGGAGTGAATAAAATGCTGAATGATAGATTATTCCGAAAAACATTTTTTAAACTTGTGTGCTAAACTGATACATTATAATTTGTAATAGCACGGTCATTTCCTTTTCTTAATGCGGGAATAGTGTTATTTATTGAAAGTAATTGGATTCTAAAGAGCATGAAGTGCCAAAATGGAAAATTTGAAAGATAAAAATCTTTTTCAACATTATCTTTTATTTTAAATTTTTATAAAATCAGAAATAAGATGACAAATATTTCATATACATTTGAAGCATCGGTACTTATCAAACGCAGTATATTATAGAAAGTAACAAAACTAAATAAGCTTTAAACCAAGTCAAATTTATAATTATATTTGTCATGACTTATACAGTATGAAGTCAGTTGCTAAAGACCCAAAAGAAAATATGAAAACATAATATCCACTGTACGGTATGTATTTAGTGGGTATTAGATACTCACCAAAATAATAAACACTAGGACAAAAGCGAATAAAATAACGGATTAAATTTTAAAGGATGTATGCTTATAAGAGATTTAGTCAAATAATTCAAATATACACAGGGTACAAAACGAAAATGTTCAAATTTGATAAGAAGAGCATATATATTTCTTGTAAATTTTGGAAGCCACCAAAATACAAATTAAAAAAAATATATCAACCATAAAGTTGCATAAATATTTTCATAATTTTTTTCTTCTAATTTGATTCTCAAAGACGTCAATTTAAGTAGCGACAGCGTTTTTTAGAATCACTTATTTAAACTTGGATGTTGAAAGCCAGTATATGTGGAGTTAGGTTTGACGTATGGCGAGCCTAGCAAAAAGGATTATTTGAAAAGACAAAAGAAGACTTTAAAAACGTGCAATGTTATGCGTATGTGACTGTTGTGACTTTTTGTGACTGAAGATTAAGATAAATATATAATGTAATCAGTTAATTTTGGCATCGCCTTTTTTCGGTACACTTTACAGGCTCGTTACATATTGTATCTGATAATCAGGTTTTGAAATCGAATTGTCGAATACTTTATATGAATTTATTTCCACTTCTGCTGGTATGGACATTTGTATTATAGATAGTACCATCCAATTTTTCCTATATTCATTGATCAAATTTATAATTGGCATAGAGCGTAATATCGGCTCCCATTGATGAGTCACGTGTAAGCATAAAGCAAATATTCACATGAGATTGTACATTTCGTTCATGTTTACTTTAGTTTATCCTTTTAGTCGAATTCTTATTAGTTTCTAGCAAAGTGCGCAACGCCTTCTACACAATCGTATATGTATTCGTTCGTTCAAACAAAGAGAAATATTCTTCTTGTTTATGAATGTATGTGTCAACTTAGATGTTCCTTTCCGTCTTTTGCAAAATAAAAAAAATTACGAATAATATCTAAATCGTTAAAACAATAAATAAATTTTAACGGTTTCCACAAATCTTATGCATGATAGCCTAGAAAGATAAATACAATATTATTAAAGCATAAATATCCTAAAATAAACAATTCAATTTCAACTTACAGTTGCTGCCAATTTGATGCCTGGCTCTGCTGTCAGTATCGGGGTAGCTGATAGAGTAGATGAATGCTTCGGACATAACTGCTGATGCTTCTGCAGATTGGAAGAGATATTTTGAATTTCCATATGGCTTCTCGACGATTTTGTTTTTGAATTTCCAATGGCATTCTGTTTAGTCTGAATATTGAGCAAGTTTAATTCGGCAACCTCATGTTCTAAACGATGCCTTTCACAAAGCAGAGGAATATTCTGTTTGCTTTCATCGTCTCCCAAATTCTAATAGTAAAGAGTAGTTAAAGAAATTATTGCATTTTCACAGCACTTAATAACGCACCGAAGAAAAATCGCGATGCGCAAAAGAGGAATCATCAAAACAGACCATAATATATTAAAATACAACGCATTTAAATATGACCAGTAGCTGGTATGTAGGTAACAAGCAAAATTTGTATTAGTTGTAGTAGGTTAGTTGAGAAGTAAGCTATTTATTTCGAAAACATACATGGGGTCAGTTTAATTGTTTACAGGTTTCTAATTGGTTGAGTTAGGGAGTAGTTATCAGATTTTTATTTACCCTTATACTTTTTGCAAGTATCTTGCAGTTGCCTACTCGTTCAATAGACGTTTATTTACGAAAGAGTTTGGGTGTGTACCTGTATGCCAAATGTGATTCGCATTATAAGACTATCTTTAGGAATGAATTTGATTTTTTTTCATTGCGTTTTGCTTTGATAGGATTTCAAATCTTTTTTCTATTAAATATACATTTTTAATTTCATTTATTCTATCAGATACTAATCAGGATGTCCTTTGCTTTTACACATATATACCTTTAGTGGAAACACAGGTCATGCCAAATTTTTATTCTATTGATTTTCACGGATGCGGGCTTTTGCAATGATAATTGTTATGCAGTTTGAGCAGATACTGCTGGTTATAAATGTTAGCGGTCCCATTGAATTTTGAATATTAAGTCCAACGTTGATTGCTCGCAGTTGTTTACATAATAATTAATGTAAGTCTGTACCGCATAGTTGAACAAATGAAAAATACAGTAGCTTTAGGAGTTTTTCCGAAACGGCATTTCAACGCATAAGCCAGCCTAAGGACTTCAAAACCAGTACAACTCGCATAAATGATGTGCACATTAATGAGTTTTTGCGATTTTCATACAAAATAAAGAGGAAAACATAGTCGAAAACAAAATACTCTCTTTGAACGTCTTAACATGTTTCAATATATTTCCATCACAAAAGAGCAGATGAAAGATATACGTAAGGGTTTCTAATAAAAGAAATTAAACTCGACCATCGAATATTAAATTGACCAAAACGAGACTTTGTAGGTAAATATTTTATATCGTTCAAATTTGACAAATAGAATATATATTTTAGCACTCTTAGATGATACTTTAAATGAACCATTCTGACCAAACTTGTTTCAAGACGATATGGAAACAATACAAAGTTTTAAAGGAATATACAGGTGATTAACAGTTATAAGTTTAAAAAAATCAGTAAATCAAGCTGTACTCTTGAAGCGAGTGAAACAATTCGTTTCAAACATTAAATTCATATTCGTGATAGATCGAGATATTTTTTAACGTTACCCGGACCTACAACACATTCCAGAAAATCGCATTAGTCTGAAAATAATAAAAAGCAGAACATATATTTTAACAAATAATACATAAATTAGAAAAATGGTGTTTCGAAAGCCTGCAGGACAATCTCAATAAACGGCAAAGCAAATCAAATCTGAAAATATGATCTGAACGAAAGATGTAGAAAGTGCAAAATGTCGTTCTCGTTAACTAAACATTTTTGATTGAATCAAACAAAATTACGAAGGCAAACATTCCTCGTGTAAAGATTATTCTTCACTTCAATATACGTGTATCATTTAGCTGGAAGCCAAAAATCAATTATCGATTCTCTTTAAATTCAATACATTTTAAACAATTAGCATGCATTTGCAGTATTAAGTAAATTAAACGTACTAGAATGTAAATTAATTCAAATAGCATCAGAAGGATAAAAGAAAGTAAACAACAAAGAAATTTATAATCTCATAAAAGCTAGCATTCCGTGCTTATTGGCGACTTATCTGTAGCAACCGGTACAACGCTCAATGTCAACAATATATTTAGGGAAATAATTATGAGACAGTTATTTGGTGACCTTGAATATTGCATTATAATACCTATTCCGACAACATCTCTAAATAAAAGGTTTCGTTATTTAGTAAATGCAAAAAAGGGAAGTACGGGGCAAGACCAGAAAAAAGGAATTTAAGTAGAGATTTAAAAATGAAATTCGCGGTATCGTATCTTAAATTGAGCAATTATCCTCTATTTAAACGACCGGTATTAACAGAGTTATCAGGTTATGCTGACTATAACGTAAATGATAAAGTTTAATGAACCTTCTTATAGATTTTTGCACCAAGTTCCGCTTTGGGCAGTTTTAATCCTTCGACTATTTCTTCCCTGAGATTTAACTCTGCTTCCGTTTCCTATTCTTTTATTATGCAAGCTAAATTTAAATGAAATACTTCTCTCAACCTATCATTAAATGCACTGGTGGTAGCAAAGTTTATTAAAATTGTATTTCTCTTATAGAATTAAAACTATGGAATGAACAATATTGTAATAATAATTTTTAAGATTATCAGGCTAATAGAGAAATTAGGCAAAATCATGTTTTTAGATTTTTTAATATGCTTTTTGAAACACAACCGATATTTTATTTCATGTATTACAATTTGAGACTTATCTAGTAATTAACATATAGTTTATAATTCAATCAGAGAATGACTGATCGGATGTAATACGCCATTTATTTATTTCACTTCTTCAAAAAGATATCAAATATACGTTTGTAACTTATTCAATATTCACAGAATTAACCTAAATAAGAGGTTAGGTTTTAGAGGCGACCGTATACGATTATTTCCATCGAGGTTCAGATCTTAAAATAAACACCAGTTCTATTTGACAATACGGATTGTGCACAGTATACCTTACTGAATGCGAATTTTTTTAATTCTAAACACATTTTCGAATTTCAAATGATGTAACTACCTATTGCGATATGTTACTATGCAAAAAGTACCGTCAAAATATGAACACATGATACCCTTTCTATATGTGAAGACATAATGAAATTTTAGTGCATAAGATAAAAGTTTCGTTATTATTTTTTCCAAAAAATATAAAAATGAACATATAAATAAAAAGAAAATACAGAGTTAGAGGATGTAAAATTTGTGAAAAAATGTAACGAATAATAATATACATGAGATGATCATTCAAAAATGAATAAAATACATTCTATCAGTTAATATTCGTCTAGACGGTCAAATATTAAAATTTATAATTTAGTTGTTTATATAAAAATACATGTTTTAAATACAAAAACGCAATTCCTGCGTCTTAGCATAAACAGCAACATTATATTTGAATAAAGAAAACGAGATTTTACGCCTGAACTGACCACTGATTTAGAGAATAAATCTGTCTCCATACATAAATATAAATATAAATATAAATATAAATATAAATATATATATATATATATATATATAAATATAAAAAATATAAATATATATATATATATATATATATATATATATATATATATATATTGGACTGGAACATAAGACATAACTGACAGGCCTTCAAAAATAGCCAACGTTTCGCAAAATACGACACACCCATCAATTACGGACGCAATTACAATGAATGCGATGGAAACACCACATGACGTTACGCAAAAGGAGTGGTCTAAATTGCGCAAAACAAAAACTGACATAACGAAGAGGGGATTGGTTACGACAAATGTACAGTTGGGATTGGATGAACGAATATACGAAAGAAATAACATTAATTAATAATTTTTTTTCTATTTAATAGAGGTTGTCTTTCGATATTTTAAAGAACGGTAAAATTGGTAACGATATATATATATATATATATATATATATATATATATATATTATATATTACACAGTATATTTCTAATTAGGAAGAAAAAACACATTAATAACAAAGTGGATAAAGGCCATTTATTTCGTGAATACTAATCATAGCTATACAATCATAAATTTATATACATTCGGGTTTTCCAAATTAATTATGCTATTGGTAAAAAATCTGACTCGCTTTTACTACTGTTTCTTTTTTTGGCTGGTTGGTAAGTGTGTAAGCGTTTGTGCTTGTGTGTGTGCGTGTTTGCATGTAAAGGTCATTCTCGCAGTTTTGCAAAGTGATGTCTGCCATCTGGTCATCATTGTTTTGATGGCTTGAGAATTAAACATTTGTGCGCATTGTTTGCTGTTACATGTACGAGTGCTATTTTCCCCAGTGTAGTTGATCGTCTCAACTTGTTGCGCAAATTTGAATTTTGCACATGGTAACAGTGCCAGTGTGGATTGAAGCGTTGAACGCTCATTTCGCTTGGAAACTTCTGTCATCGTATGCGCCTCTGTTATTTCCGCTTCAGTTTGTTGCCAATCCGATTAAATTTTTGTTAATTCTAGTCGAGGGCCTGTTTGGTCTTGACTGGATACTAGTAGATTGTTGTTGAATTTTGTTATTCTTGGCCAATCGATTAGAATATCATGGTCAGCTGTTGTTGCTTTATATAAAGGGCTTCATAAATAAATAATAATTTTTCAGATATTTCTTTATATAGAATTGTGAAATTGGTCGAATTGACTAGGTGCCCCGTTGCCAATATAGGATCGGAAATAGCTGATTTTCCTGACGGTTCGAAGCCTTTGTTAATTAGCCTTTCCTAATTAGAATTATATATATATATATATATATATATATATATATATATATATATATATATATATATATATATATATATATATATATATATATATATATATATATATATTTATTATATCAATTGCCTTCGAATATTACACGGTATATTTCTAATTAGGAAGGAAAAAAAATTAATAACAAAGCGGATAATGGCCATTTATTTCGAGAATACTAAACTTCGCTCTACAATCTTTCATTTATATACATTCTGGGTTTTCATTTGAATATGTGGGTGGCAACAAATCTGACTCGGTTTTCTATTTCTTGTTTTGGCTGATTGGTAAGTGTGTATGCTTTGCTTGTAAAGGGCATTCTCGCCGTATTGAAAAGTGATGTCTGAGATCTGGTCATTATTGTATTGATGGCTTGAGAATTAACCATCTGTTCGAATTGTTCGCTGTTACGTGTACGAGTGCTATTTTTCCGAGTGTAGTCTTTCGTTTCACCTTTTTGCGCAAATTTGTGCTCTTCACTTGGTAACAGCGCAAGTGCGGATTGCAGTGTTGAACGCTCATATTTTTTGGAAATTTCTGGCACCCTAAGTACATCTGTTTTTTCATCTTCAGTTTGTTGCCAATACAACTGAATGTTTGTTGATTCTAGTCGAGGTTGTGCTCGGTCTTGCTTTGATACTAGAAAATTGTTGTTGAATTTTGTTATTCATGGCCAGTCGTGTTGATGAAGCTCTTGAATATTTGGGCCAGGTGCTTGTTTTTTATATAAAGGGCTTCATAAATAAATAATAATTTTTATCAATGGATGCCCCGTTTCCAATATATGATCGGAAATAGTTGATTTTCCTGACGGTGCCATGCCTTTTTTATTCAATCTATGTGGTAAATATTGCTAGAATCTTGTTACAAATTGATTCTTCGTACGTCCGATATATGTGCTACCGCACATACACGTCTCATCCTTATTTACAAACATACCACTGGATAAGACAACGAAGATCTTGTGTGAACTTATTAAAAATGAGTTTTATTATTTTCCTTTAAACACCAATGACATCAAAGACCTTATATTAGCATGTTCAAAAAACGTGCAATTTACATTTGAAGAGATAAACTACCGCCAGATCAGTGATGTAGCTATTGGGAGCTGCATTGCACCCCTCCTGGCAGATGTATACATGTAAGATCTTGATAAAACGAGCCAACAATTTGTAATTGACCAATGCGCAATCTACAAAAGTTATGTAGATGACATATTGTTGTTCAGACCCTTACGAAATCCTCAAACAAGCAAATGGAGCCGATCCAAGCATCAAATTCATTCTCGTGAAGAAAATGGGGATTTGACACTGGAGATATGTAGAAAATCCACTTTCACCGGGCAAAACATTCACTAAAAGAGCAGTGTGCCAAAACGCCACAAAAGAAACTTAATCAAAAACCTAGCAAACTGAATCAGGAAGATCTGCTCTGAATACATAAACGACGAGGAACTGGGCTACCTGAGAAAAATTTTGCTAATGAAATACTACACAGAGCGACTCATTGATGTCAACATTAGACCACGGCAGATTCGCACTAGAAAGGATACCGCCAGGCAGGTTTTCTTAAACTTACCATTTAGAGGCCACGTAACAACCTCAATAATTGCACGGCGGCTGAACAGAATAACTAAGGAGAATTTTCCCAGTGTTAAATTTAATATCACATTTAGTACACAGAGAATAATGAGGTTGGATGCCAACGATCAATTGCCAATTGTCTCCAAATCATTCATAGTCTACAGATTCTCATGTACGTGCGGTTTCACATATACCGGACGTACAAAGAAGCAATTGACAAACTGAATCTAGCAATATTTACCACAGAACTTGATTAAAAAAGTCTTGGTACCTTCAGGAAAATCAGCTATTTCCGATCATATATTGGAAACAGGGCACCCGGTCAATTTGACCAGTTTCTCAATTCTACATAAAGCAAAATCAGAAAAATTGTTATTTATTTATGAAGCCCTTTATATAAAACTACAAGCACCTGGCCTAAATATTCAAATGTTTCATCAACATGATATTCCAATCGATTGACCACAAATAATAAAATTCAACAACAATTTACTAGTATCCAAGCAAGACCGAACACGCCTTCGACTAGAATCAACAAACTTTTAATCGGATTGGCAACAAACTAAAGAGGAAAAAAACAAATGCACATATGCTGATAGAACTTTGCAAACAATATGAGCGTTCAACACTGCAATCCGCATTTGCGCTGTTACCAAGTGAAGAACAATAATTTGCGCAAAATGTTGAAACGAAAGACTGCACATGGAAAAATAGCATTTGACCACGTAATAGCGTACAATTCGAACAGATGGTTAATTTTCAAGCAATCAATACAATAATGACCAAATCAAAGACATCACTTTGCAATATGGCGACAATGACCTTTACATGCAAACAGGTATACACAAAGTCACAAATTCATACAATTCAACAATAATTGATTGCGCGGGTGGTGGTAACAATGCTTCAAATCAAGTTTGCCAGCTTGAAGTAAACACCAACCCCATTGTATTTAACCAGTCGTCGAACAACATAAAAAACTACCGCCAGCCGCCAAATGCATGCAAATTTACCAATCAGCCAAAACAAGAAATAGAAAACAGAGTCAGATTTGTTGCCACCAACATATTCAAATGAAAATAAGGAATATATATATATGAAAGATTGTAGAGTAAAGTTTAGCATTCTCGAAATAAATGGCCATTATCCACGTTGTTATTAATGTGTTGTTTTCTTCCTAATTAGAATATATATATATATATATATATATATATATATATATATGATGAACATTTCAATTTATATAAGATGCGAGAGAATCTCACGTTGTTGCTTATATGTTTTTCTAAGTATATTTAACAAATAGTGTATCTATATATATATATATATATATATATATATATATATATATATATATATATATATATATAGATAAACAGAGATCGTGTATGTACAGAAAAAAATATTTTTTTGACGTTGGCAACTTTAATAACATATTAATAATGCTTTAATCTGTATCAATAAAGGGATGGTTATTTTGATACAATAACTAAAATTTACCTTCTAAAACTAATTTACGTAACAAATATATTTCGTTTAATTTAAGCTATATATTTTAGTAAGGAAACGACGATCCTATAATAAAATATGTCAAAATACGTTCGACTTATTTCTGTCGATATTAATAATAGTTCAATATTTAATGGTATTTTTTAATTTATAAAAGCGGCGTAATAAATAATAATATCGAACAAATTAACGTAGCTCAGATGGGATGAAAATCTCGTGATTTCCTTCTAAAATTAATGTTCGTCTTTTTTTAAACTTAGTCATATGAATATGTTTATTAAGAATTATATTTTTGTTCCACATACTATGAGTAATGAAATAAATTAAGAAAATGACACCTGTGTTTTTCCTACATGTCTGCTACTATTACAAACAAAAGGAAATTATCTAATTCATCTGCTATTTTAACTAATAAATTTTAACCTTTGATGTCTTAATTTGTTTGCCTTGTCGCAGATTATTCTCTATTGAAGATGGGTTTTGATCAAGCAATAATTCATTATCCACCTTTTCTGCACTCACTTTTTTAACCAAATCAGAGTGTATCAAGATTGTATGCATTGCTGACTGTGGTGTTTGCGCGACACCTTTGCATTGTGGATCACTTGGCTTGTTCGTAGATGTAGCCACACCTGACGTGGATGGACGCGCAGACTTCTTAGCACGACTGCCTAGTGCACTTAAACTAGTGCTTGAAGACGGCAAACTTCCAGGTGACTTTTCTCCAGATTCTGACAATAAAATTTAAAATAAGAGATTCAGCATGAGCAAATTGTGGGACTGAAATTATTCCAACATTGGCATAAAGCGAACAGCACTTTTAATTATTAAATAGGGTTAGTTTCAATTTTTAACTTCTAGGTAAGATGTTTATGACTCGTGAAAATTATCTATAATAGTTATGCATTGATGATTTTAACTGAGAAATATTTAATGTATCAAAACATATATCTTATAATGCAGGTATATAAAATACAGAAAAAACTTAATACTTTTTGTCCATTACTAAATTCGACTGCATTATCTAGTATACGACAGAGTAAAATGAGTGAAATCGGGTGAAATAAGATGAAACTACTGCTACCATAATGTGCAATATCCACAAGCAATCTACGCACTACAGGAAATAATCTAATGGGAAACGCAAAATAAGCAACCTGGCTTCTTCCAGTTAAAGTCAATTGGTTTAAGCCACGCTGCCGCCTCGCAATGAAATCTTCAAGCAATTCGAAGCACATTAGGAAGGATCCGTCACTACTGGAAAAGAACAAAAAATATCCACAAGAGGCAAGATTAAATGTATTTGAACGACTGGTTTCGTAAACAAAATCTGTACTGACAAAGCGATCGTCATCTAGAAAGGTAAGTAGGTTGTCTTCAACCGTAGGTGATAATGTCGAACTTCAACAGGTTTCTTTAAATCAAGTTTGCGAGCTTGAAGTAAACAAAAATCTCATTGTATTTAACCAGCCGTCGAACCACATAACAAAACTAACGTCAGCCGCAACAAGGTTGTCTACCTCACAATTTAACCACTTGTGAGTAAATCCAATCCGTCAATAACTGAGGAAATAACGTTCTATCTGACAAATAGGCAGTAGGAGTACATTAAAAAGTTGGTCTTGCCTGTGGAAAATTTTGACTGTTTTGATTTATTTATAATAAAATCTGATTCACGGCTGTTAAAATTTGCAAATGAACTTTTGTCATGCCTCTTTGTGTTAAAAATAAAAACTATATCAGCTATGGATATAAGTCAGTGGTAAAGAGGATTCCATCAACGTTATTTAAATCGATAAGCCAATGTCGCACTAGCGTATAAATGAACTGCACATGTGTATTAACAGAACATTCGACGTTCAAAAGAAATTGGTACACTTTTGTCTGAGAAGAAGGGGTGTCAGTTAGATAACTTTATAGCTCATAGTTCTGGTTTTCTAGCAGACGACAGTCAAGATAAGTTTGCCTGATAAATAAATAAAAATGGAAAATAATTAAAAAATTTCAGATGCAAATGAAATAGTTTTTCTCGTGGCACATTATTTTCTATGTAATTGATTGATCTTTTTTAAAATATACCAATAGTGGGGCACAAAATTTGTTTAATCAATAATCTTCAATAAATTAAACACTAAAAAAAGAAAGTCACGTATCTCGCTATGATTAAGAAACATCTTTCAGTTAGAACAGGAGAAGCAACCAGCAAATTCAATTATTGCTCTAAATACTTATATTTTAGAAACATTTGACTTGACAAAAGGTAAAATAGTGGCATGTAACTGATTTACGCCTCACTGGCATTCATTGCTACAATATGCGGCTTGAACATTGTGACCAACACTGCATTTCTGGACTTAATTTGCAAAATTTTTGATTATGGCTATAAGTTTCGTATTTAAACATGGGAGAAGGATAATGGTGGCTTGTAACATCGTATTAAATTACTGTTATATTAAGTGTTTTATTCTAATGAAAACACTGCACATTATATCAGCACTTCAGCTATCCATTAAATTAACAATTTCTAGTCGATTTTAGCAGTCACTCATTTATAATCCTGCTTCTAAATTGTACATTGATCTTTCTAAATATCTGGCCATATAGATCTGGTTGCAAATCTTATAATTATTAAGGTTCATTTAACGTATAAATTAGTAAAATAATTAATTAATTCATATTATATTGTACATGATAATTTGAAATTAAATTCCTGCTCTATCTGATTCTAATAAAAATATTTCTTGAATCCACGTTCTATCGTTTATATTAATCCCATGACATGTTTTTCTTGATGCATATATTCTCATCTGTACATTATATTAAATAGAACAATTGTGATTAGAATCAAATAAGATAATTATATTTATAATTAAAACAGTCAATTTTTAAAAGAAAGAGTGACTAATTTGAATTAAATATATGTTCTAAAACAAAAACAAGAAAAGGTAAACGCATATTCTGATGAACACACACATACACTCGCACACCCGAATACTTCAGCGATTTATATTCAAATCATATAAGAAGCTGAATTATGCCGCCGATTACCACGAAGTGTGAAAGCTGGTGTAGGTCATGACCAGAGTGTAATAACTTGCCAGAGTAACAGGTGTTCAGTAGTAGGCATAATTCTTAATTTTGGTAAAATTTTGCCCATTACAAAATGCGTTGTATAAGAACAAAATAAAGACTCGGAATACTAAACACCAATATGTAGTCATTCGTTTCGGGCTCGATATAGATCATATATAGTGTGTAGTCTTTTTGGTTCGAATTATCAAAGGCATTATTTGACGTCTTCGAAATTACTACTCGAAGACGTATTGTTATCTTACCGTCCAATTGTACCATACTTCTTGACCCAGTTGATATAGGACGTAGTGCCTGATCCTAGTAATGAAATACCAGTAAGAACGAAATGAATGTATACATTGGATTATAGCATCCGTTCATGCTGACTTTGATTTAATGTACTGGTTCTTTTTTATCTAATTTGTTACTTGGTGCGCAAAATATAATACACGTTTGGATATGTATTACTTCTCCGAATAAAATAATGTATAGCTATTGAGATTCTACGCCATTATATGTGTGATAGTTTCAAAATTTTGAAATTATGTTCCTTAGATTTAAAATTAATTTTCAATGGGCAATTTTACAAAAAAATTTGGCTTAACTTTGACTCCCATCATATCCGAAATGTTTATGTTCATGTTGATAGGAAATATTTTTGATTTATAGATCAAATTGAAAGTCTATAACTTTCATTTTGATCACATATTTTTGGTTTCTAATAGCTATGTTCAAGTCGGAAAACTGCTTAATATACTCAGTGAATGGCATCCCAATTTTATGGTTTCTATAGAATAAAGAGGACAATACATCGGCATTTCTTGATGAGTTGTTTATACATAGTACAGAAGACACACTGCAGAGATCTGTTTTCCATAACAATACATGGAAAACGCAAAGTTGACACTTCAACAACTACTGCTCATCGAAATGGAAAATTTTTAGCTAATATTTTTGTTTCAGGACTCTGCATTTTTAACGTGACTTTTTGCAGAAAATTTTGCATAGTGTGCTTCTGAAAAATCATTAACAGATACCGACCGCGTTTTTGTATAAATAAAAACCTAATTATGTAATAAACCCGTTGTTAATGTTCCTGCTCTTGTTAAAAAAAAACTGGTGCATATCAAGTTACGATACAAAAGCGAAGTGCCATAGAAGTAAACAAGAGATATACAATATTTCGCTTTAGCATCTACCTATTGGGAAACTGTCTTCGTTACAATAAAAATCGAGCAAAAATCATCCTTTACCTAGGGTGAAATAAATTTCCATTGCAATTTGCATCTAATGTTATCTGCGATAGCATTTGCTCATATGGAAAACTGTAAATATTTAGATTCAGCAGAAAATAAAATTCTGGCGCATCGGAGAACAAACTAAATTAGTTGGTGCTAATATGACTGGTGTTTAACGTACGTCTATAACTACATAAAATTTATGGCGTCATCACGGTGGTTGTCAATAAGTCAACAAGATCGAAAATTCTGGAGAAATGAGGTAGACAGCGGATGAAAACAAATCGGATTGCAACCGAATAATCAGGTAAATGATTTATTCTCTGTCGCGCAACATGTTTCTTTTAAAACTTTGTTAAAAAACTGTGACAACGAAAACCAATTTTTTGTGTACTGATATTACCCTGGGGTGAAAGGCCCATGCAAATCTCTCCTTAATTACTTTTTTTGGTTTCGAAAATTTTGGATTGATACATATTTTTTGTGTACGTTTTTAAATGTGGATTGATTTTACATTTGAAAAAAATATTTGCTTTTGTTTGATAGTGTTAGCAAAGCAATTGATAATATGAAGCTACAGCAATGCTTTTTTATTTTAAATTTAAAAAAATATCATATCGGATAAGATGCTTTATGTGTATTGGAACTATCTTATTGACACTGTCATTAAATGTGATAAACCAACACTTCTGCATTTTGTGACTTTGAAAACCACCTAGAAATCAGCCTGACATACAGTATGAAGTTTAATTTTGCGAATTTTCACCTACTGGAGAAACGATTTGGCTTTTTGGAGTTGTTTTCAATTTATAATGCTACTAAAATAGCAATAAATACACGGATTCATAATAAACAAGTGTCGTTCATTTATCGAACGGGAACGCTGCTATCGAGCAATATAGCATTGAGTATTTAGACAATTGCAATAACTGCCTTTAACTAAAGAAGCGATTTCAAGAGTATTTATGTTTATGAACGGTTTGTAAAGATCTGCACATTTCTGCAATGGATGAAGTTATTGTTTATGAAATGCATACTCCTGTTCATTAGGATGTCATAGTGTTTTAGAAAACAAAGTTATAATTACGGGCAGACTAAGTCGTTGTCTGACACAGCCTTACTACTCAGTTAAATAAAAAATAAATTCTGATACGATTCAAATATGAACGGATGTCGTTGTTTTGTGCTTGTGAATGTGCATACCTCAGCATTTACATTTTCATTTTTCTGTTTGTTATTACATAATATGTATACTTAATCCAACTTAAAACTCCTTGCACTATCAATTCGTCTGCATAATTTACCAGATAGTATAGTCAAATTGAGTTCAGGCAAAAAGAAAATCTATTTTTTATCTGTATTGTGCATTTCTGCTACATACAAAATTTGATTTTGTAATGCTCGTTTTATTTCCGCTAAAATAAAAAAACTCAGGTATTGCGATAACACAGTTGGTAGAAGTAGTTCCTAAACGCATTAAAACGTATTAAGTAAGCAAATGTCGGAATGAAAAACAGTGTTCATGCCTAACTACGTTGAATATCAGTTCTATTTTCGCCTTTTTTATTTTGTAGTATTTATAATTATTAAAATTATGTAAATCTAATTAATTGACCTGATAACACTGTTATCGACAATGACACATTGATGAATATGAGCCTTTATTGTGTAAAATGAAGACAAATAGTTACACATATTAAAATGTTATGTTATAAATTAGTAGTATATTACTTATAATGCAAAGTCATTAAATAATGTTACCTTCCAAGATGATTTGAAACGTATTGGCAATTTATTTCAAATGTTTAATTAGAGAATAAACTTGCGAAGCTAAAGCAAAAATTTTGCCGAAAAGTATTGTTTATGACCTGTGTCATGTGGTGGTAATTCATACGTTTATTGGAATTTTTGCATATTTTATTGTAGATCTCTGTTATGGCATGGGCTGTTTCACGAGTTGTAAAGGAATTTGGAAAACAATGTTCACTTGCATAAAATTATAACGCGGTCAATTTCTATATTGCACACTTTTTTACAGACATTTCAATTTATCGTATAGCTAAAAGACTCCTTTTTTGGAAAAGAAATTTAAAAAAAGTTAGGCTTGATATATTTGATAAGGATAATGCTCAAATATAAAGAAAATATATAGGAAAAATAGACCTCTATTTACTGATATGAAATCAAACATTAGTAAATAAATATTGGTTTAATGCTAAAATATCGGATAAGTTGTGTTTTAGCAATAACAGATAAAACACTTAAATTTAAGGAAGCAATTAATAATAATTTGAAAATAAGAACTTTTTAATTAATATATAGTTTAATAATGAGCAACGGAGAGTTCATTGAAACAATATTTTATGATTCTATTTTGCTCTGTAATATAACAGACGGAAAGCCTGAAGATAGTTTGTTGCTCAGACTAGCAAAAGCAATCTTTCTAAATAAAGGCTAGTTATACACAATGTAGGTTTATTTGAAACGATTTTTCAACATGGAAATATACCCTTCGCTATGCTTGTGGCCCCTCAATCAATCTAGAATTATATTCTTCATATATTAAAAAATAGTCTGCATAATTTATGTGGTCGCTATGTAAGACGGGTGATTTCAGCCAAACAGAAGTTACATTGATACTATGACCGAATTAATGGCGAGAGGATGTTGCACCTCGATAATTTATCAAAAATGCATGCCGGAAATTTCCAATTTATAAATTTTACAAAAGATAATTAATGAGAGTTATAAGAGTTTAAATGTGTAAAGAATTCCGTACTCACCGGCTCGAGGTTGCAGCTTGTTTAGGCTCACATTTGCATGACTATCAATTGAGGAGAGCGCTAGCGATGTGTTGTCTAATGTTTCAGTGTGCGTGTAATTACCTGTGGTTAACAACAGCGGTGCTTTGGTGGTCACTAGGTTCTGTGCGTTGAATGCAGCTAGTGCAGAATTAGTAGAATCCACTATGGCGGCGAATTGCTGAGTGTTGCTTTCTGCTTGTTTGTTCCCACTCGATGGCAGTTTTATTTGCACGGACAGGTCTTCGCCATTGTCGACACCGAACTGGTTAGCACCAATGTGCTTTGAAGTATGCAATTTCTGTTCACCTTTGGATTCTAATGTCAAAGCGGCTCTTTTGCACATTTCAACGTCGTATGCACTCAGACCAAGCAATTCACACTTTTGTAAATAGACAATCAGGCGTTTAAACAGCTGCCAGTCACCAAAAGCCATGCCAAGCTCCTGACGTAAATCATCGACTCTGCAAACATTGAGTACAGTGCCAGTAAGATTGAGCTCTTGAATGCGTTTTTGGTATGCTACAAGACCAATTGGTGTGCTTTCAGTTGGTCTTCCATGACGTTTTTGTGACTTCATGGCGTTTGAAATGCCGTCAATTGAAGATGTCAATGTACAGATATCCTCAATTGTCATTTCTGCCAGACGTTTCTTTGGAAAACCATGCTGTACAAAAGCAGTATCAATTTTAATTTTTAAAATATATTTCAAATATTTGGATGTATACAGGTTTTAAATAAAAGAGGCATTATAACATAATGCATTAACCTATCAGTTGAAGCTCCCAGATTTAAAACTACGGAAAATTTTATGAAAAAGATTTAAATTATGGAAACAGACTTTTCCAGCTGATTCTCATGCAGTAAATTTACTCTGACAATTCTTTGTTGAACATACTTTTTTTACGTTGCGTACTGTTAAGGGTCACTTTATCTTCTGGTATCTCATTGTAATATAATTTGAGCTTAAAATAGAGCTTATTTTATATGAAGCAGAAACGTTCATTTCACACCTATTTGTGTAATAAATTTGCTTCGAATTTAACTAGAAAAAAAGATTTTTAGAAAACTAGACTGTCTTTTATATATAGTGGTTAAAGGACGAAATACCGGCTCCTACTGATGAGTCGCCAGTAAGCACGAAACGAATGTGCATGAGATTATACTTTCCGTTCATGCTGCCTTTGGTTTATCCTTCTGGTCACAATTGAACTAATTTGTTTCTAGGTTCGCAAAACCTAATACATACTTGCATATATATTAGTTCTTCGCAACAAACAGTATTTAACTGCAATATATTGAATTGAATGATGTCATGCTTACCGCGAAATGTGATAACTGATATCGATGAAGGCCAGAGTGTATGGTTTAACTGGAGTAACAGGTGTTCGGAAATTGTTGTAATTCTCAATTTGGGTGAACTTTAGCATAAATTTATATCCATCAGGTTGGTATCATGTACCGACTCGGAAACCATAGTGTTAGTATCCGGTACTCATCGATTTCAAAAAAGGTATGAGTTACTAACACAATAGCCATAGTGTTAGTATCCTTTACAGACTCGGTATATATATATTATAAAGTGTGAGTTAGCATTGAAGTCGCATTGTCGTTGACTTTAGATGATGTTAGCTTCACTATTACAGGTTTACACATTCGTCTAGGAGATTGTACCGTCCTATTATTCCACATTCTTCGACCAAATATATAGTGGTTAAAGGGCGTAATACCGGCTCCTACTGATGAGCCGCCAGTAAGCACGAAACGAATGTGCCTGAGATTATACTTTCCGTTCATGCTGCCTTTGGTTTATCCTTCTGGTCACAACTGAACTAATTTGTTTCTAGGTTTGCAAAACCTAATACATACTAGACTGTCTTTTGTTGCTTCGTAGCGACCGAATAGTGAAAGTAACATAGAGTTCCTTTACAATAAAACGCTAAAATATATGTTTTTTTTAAAAAGTGTCCAGTTATTTTGTTAACTAGCAAATATATCATACTCCATGTATGACGTAAAATATTATTTATTGAATAAAATTTAATTAAATGTTACTACTTAAATAAATAACAACCTGTCAAAATATTTTGTGCTGTAAATATATACATATATATTTAAATATAAATTTAAATTGATAATACAATTTCCGCATGCACAATTAAAAAGAAATTTTCAATGAAGTAAGAACCGATTCTCTCTGATATTCTTCTCAAGTATTGAAAAGAAGATCCACGCAACACAATTAAATGTGAACAGATTGCTAAATAAGGAAACAACCATCAAATAGCGTTCGTTACCTCCTGTTTAAAATTTATGCCCGGACATGCATAAATCCGGCTGCATTTTTTTCTCTAGAGATTCATATATAGCTAACTCACATGTGTTATATAATTTTTTAAAGTTTTTGTATATATCATGCCTGGCGAACATACGTGCAGGGTTTCAATGACACTTTGCGGAAATGCAGACGTATATTTAACAATTCATTTGAAATAGACGTTAAAATTTCAAGCTTTTTTCATTCAAGTAATTGACTGACTGTTTGGTCGGCCTGTGTAAGTTTATCGACACCTTTCGCATGTATTCTGGTAAAAAGAATTTGAGGTCGAAATTAATGGTTGATATAATGGACAAATATGGCTATATACAAAAGATGGAGAAAGTGTTGAATTATAATATTAGATTCATGCGTCTGAAGGGTAAATCAGATTAAATGGCAGAAAGTAATAAAAAAATGTTATCTTAAATGATGCCTCTTTAATTTGTTAGGCCGTTGCAAAAAAGAAAAAAAACCAGTTGGTTCAGCTTCAACAACAATATAGGCATTAACATAAAGACACAAAAATTGGTTGTCCTATGAGGCAAATATCATCAATGCACAATTCTCCGTTCCATGCATTTGCTAAATGCTTAGATCGTATGCTGGAACATTTACACAAACTACTAGGTAAGTTATGCATCAAGTGTTGCGAACCTTGTAACAAATTAATTCAAATATGGTCATTAGGGTAAACCAAAGACAGCATGAACTGAATGCATAATCTAATGCACATTCGTTTCGTGCTTACTGGCGACTCCTCAATAGGAGCCTGTATTAGGCCCTTTACTCACTATATATTTACATGAGGAATGTGAGCAAATAGTACGGTACTAGGTAAATATTCGATTGCCGATTCGTTTGAGTTTGTAAACAGAATTCAAGATATAAATGTTAAAATAAAGATTATGGTGTATTTTGATGTAACGTCTTGATTTGAAAGTGTTCTGGTTAAAGAAATTATTGACATCATATTCCAAGCGGTAGACCAAAATATATTAGTAACTCTGCTATAAAGTCATTAAGACGCAAGCATATTTTACTATACACCAAAGATGTACAGGTTTTCTCTAATAGAGGTATCTGTAAATAGTCTTTTGATGCGAAAATAGGGAGACCCCTATATCTAAAATTCACCTATTAAAGCATAGTATACCTAAATCTACACAATACATACGGTATGTTGATGATAATTTCCATGTTTTTAAAAACAGGTCGCCACCACGAACACTGCTTCAAAGTTTCAAAAAAGAGCATAAAATATATATTTTGTGTAAAAGCATTCGAAGATTATTTGCCTTTCTTAGATGTACTACAAAAGATAGATGCTGAAGTCAAATTATATAGACCAATTAATAATAAGCCAGAATTTGGATTATAGCAGTTTCGAGCCTTTTCAATTTAAATAATGAATAGTTGGCGGCTGTGTTTAAAGAATTAAAAGATTAGTTCACCACGATTGAAAAGTTGACGAATATATTAAACCAAAAATTATTCAATGTCCGATTTCCTAGAAAATTACTTAAGTTAATTCTTAATATAGGATATAAAATTGTTTTGGACCATAAAAGAAAGCACTTTAATTAAACAACTCATTAAAGGGGAGGCTTTTTCCTACACAACGCAGATGAAATTTAAACCACCAATAAATATCAAATTTATGACAACTAAACTAAATGTTTTATTTTAATTGCAAGACGTACAATTCAACTTAAACCCGTGTCCAATAAAATTGTGAATACACGTCTGCAATCGTGTAACATATCCTTCAAAACTGGCGCCCAAGTTCTCCGGATGAAGAATTTAAAACAATTATTAAATTATATCACACAAAAGAAGTAGCCAAATGCAAATCACAATAGATAAACAAACTGCAGCCCAAGTTACACAAGCAGAAGAAGCATGTGCGGGGGTGATGCACGCAATTGATTTCCTGTTCCCTTACATCACACTCTCTCCACATTTAAATGAGTTTTTTCATTTTTCCTATAAATATACCTATATATATAAATAAATAAATAAATAAATAAATAAATATATATATATATATATATATATATATATATATATATATATATATATATATATATATATATATATATATGTTCATTTGTAGATAATGAGAAGAAACTTTGAAAGAAACAATTCTATTATCTGATAAAATTTCATATTATTTTTTTCATATAGAATGAAAACTATGAATGTTATGAAAGCATACATTCGAAAAATACAATTTAATATAAAATCACAATTCATGACCGATTTTTGACGTTCAAGTTAATTTGTGATAATTTGCTGATTTTCTTTGAGTAGATTACGCAATTAGATCTACGTTTTAGGATACGATTAAGAAATAGATATTTGAGGAAAGTAATACGACTGTGTATAAAGGAATGTTATTACACACACTTATTGCGAAAATAACTTATCCTGATTTGGGAAAATATTCAAGATTTTGCGCCAATACCCCAATGGAGATACCAGTGGTGTCATAATAGCATTTAAGGTAACAAATTTTTATCAACGAAGATTAATTATATTATTTTATTAAAATGAAGAAATCCTTCCATCCGAATTTGTACGCACAAGAATAATAACTGGATTAAATATTATGGTTGTCGTCATAATAATCTAGACTCTGCAAGACGCGCCAAATTTGTTTTTTATTGCCCAGATAAATAATATTGAATTACCTAGACGATGTGAGAAATTGAATCAGCGAGAAGCTAAAATTCATCAGTAATAAATAATGATAAGGAAAAAAGTATTCTTAAATTTGTTTAATAATGGGTAAGGCCTCACATATATGCAAATGAGTAATAAAAATTTAGCAGGTTTTTAAAAATGTGACAAGGCTCGTATCCAAGGTAAGTCACGGTTGATATCTAGAAAAAACGGCTATAACACAGGAGTAAGACAAAATCAAAGCTCGTATTGGTGGTATGGTTATAGTGTACACTGATGAAATCAGCATAGTAGCCAAACTCATTTAGTTGAATAACAGAAAATGTACTTGACTAATTTACTTTGCCAACGTTTAAAAAGCTTAGTTTGGACTGGCCGGTTCAAGTCTCGGCCATAGCCATTTACCAAGTACTCAAGGCCTGTTCAATATGGACGAATTAAAATTAGCATCTGACTTCCATTTAATGTGGAATGGCAATATGCATATATATATATATATATATATATATATATATATATATATATATATATATATATATATATATATATATATATATATCTTTATTATGCTCATTGCCTTCGAATGTAACACAGTATATTTCTAATTAGGAAGAAAAAGCACATTGAAAACACAGTGCATAATGGCCATTTGTTTCGAGAATACTTAAATTCGCTCTACAATCCTTCATATGTATACATTCTGGATTTCCATTTCAAAATGCGGGTGGTAACAATTATGACTCGGTTTTCTATTTCTTGTTTTGGCTGTTTGGTAAGTGTGTATGCGTTTGTGCCTGTGTGTGTGCCTGTGCGTGCCTGTTCGTGTGCCTTTTTGCATGTAAACGTCCTTCTCGCTGTATTGCAAAGTGATGTCTGAGATTTGATCATTATTGTATTGACGGCTTGAGAATTAAACATCCGTTCGAATTGTTCGTTGTTACGTGTACAAGTTTATCCTTTCACCTTTTTGCGCAAATTTGTATTCTTCACATGGTAACAGCGCAAGTATGGATTGCTTTGTTGAATGCTAAAGCAGGTTTTCCTAAACTTACCGGTTAGAGGCGATGGACCAACCTCAATAATTACACCGCGGCCGAACTAAGGAGAACTTTCCCTGTGTTAAACTTAATACGACATTCAGTACACAGAGAATCATGAGGATGGATGCCAAAGATCAATTGCCACTTCTCTTCAAATCATTCATAATCTACAAATTCTCATGTATGCGCGGTAGCACATATATCGGACGTACGAAGAAGCAATTTATAAACAGAATTCAGCAACATTTATCACAGAAATTTATTAACAAAGGTTTGGCACCGTCAGGAATATCAGCTATTTCCGATCATATAATGGAAAAAGGGTACCACGACAAGTTGACCAATTTCTCAATTCAACATAAAGCAAAATCAGAAAAATTGTTATTTATTTATGAAGCCATTTATATAAAATAACAAGCACCTGGCTTAAATATTCAAAAGTTTCATCAACATGATATTCTAATCGATTGGCCACGAATAAAAAAATTCAACAACAATTTACTAGTATCCAAGAAAGACCGAACACGCATGTTTATAGTCAGTGAATCTGCCACTTATGATCTTTCCAAGGAGCCTTACTATAAGACAATGAAAAATAGATCGTTTGTACGATTCTTCCGGGCAGTCTTTATTATTTCCACAAAGGCGCCAAATATGATCGAAATTATGGTTCATAAAACGATTTATTATGTTTCTTCTGCATTGCAATTGTCAATGCAATCAGATTTATTACTATAATTGATCATCTCATGTTTCGTACGCCTTACTGTGTGGTTCTATCTCAATACACTTTGCTAATAAAGTATTGAAATTTGCATCCATCTATCGTTCTTGATACACATTGTTGGGAAAGATCTCCAATTTGCTTCAGGAAATTGACGTGGATATTTTTTTTCAAGGTCATACCATGTCGTTCTGTCATCTGTGGATATGAGCGTGTTTCAGTGACAACACTTATTGTTATAATATATAAATTGCAATAAATCTTATTCTAATATTATGGCTTGTTTATTAAATATTAAGGATACAGAGCATTTAGCAGGTCGACTCAATGAATGTAATTTAAAAGATAGTTCAGAGAAACTTAAGTATTCAAATTTGATTATGATACCACATATATGGATTATCCGGGCGTGGCATTTCAGAGGCTCTCGTATGGTAATGACCAAAGGGCCTCTTCAACTGTAATTTCTCACTACGATTCATACAATTCGTTGAATTCATTTGATAATTTTACTTCTGGAGTTTTCAATTTCCAAACTAAAAAAAGAATTATAATATTTTTAATGGTTTGTTGCTGCAAATATTTGATTATATGAATTTTTCCAATAAAACTTCCTTGAATTGAAATAAAAACTTCTATTTTAATAGCAAGAGTTATTGTTATATATGCTATAAAAAACTATTTCTATTCATTAATAAGATATCTTTAAAAATGAGCGCCCAGCATACCTTTAGTTTTATCAAACAATTGGGCAAATTCTTGCTGTCAAACAACGTATTAGATTGTGCCTTCTGTCGATTTTCTGCTTCAATTTCGTCAGTTGCTAAAAGAAAAATTCATATTTTCTTTAACGCATAAATTGCTTAATTTGTATATTTAGGCAGTATTCAAAGTAAAAAGAAGTATTCTACATATTAAAATTTTTATTTTCAAATTGTCATATATACCTTGATACATTAGTTATGCAAATATAGATAATTTCATCCATAGACATAAAAGTAATAAAAAAGCAACTGTTTATAAAAATTTAATTCATAAATATACAAACACCAGAAAAATAACTATTTTAATTCATATAAGCATATGCACACTTATATAAAAAATACATGTATAAATTCATAAATATATATAGTGGTACCTCGAGATACGGGCAGTCTAACATACGAGATTTTTGAGATACGAGCCGGAGCTCGGGCCATATTGTCGTTCAAGATAAGAGCCTAAATCCAAGATACGAGCCGTGTTTCCGATGTGCCCGCTAGTTGGCGCGCAGAGTCGAGCATCAACCGAGAGAATCTCTCGTTTAATTGCACGTGTTACTCGCTTGAATCGAAGTGCATCTTGTGTGCTATACTCGATTTTGCTTGATTTTTGTGTGTTATCATGGGACTGAAGAAAGTGAGTGCTAATGACAATGGTGACAGAAAAAAGAGGACGAAGTCGATAGAACTAAAGCAAGAAATAATATAAAAAAATGAGCTTTGCCGTACGAGTGGTTCAACTCGAAAAGATCTATGACCGTAGTATATCGACAATTTGTACGTTATTGAAGCAGAAGGATGCCATCAATAGTGCTCCACCAGCAACAGAAGCCAAAATTCTCTCCCAATTAAGGTAAAACTTCCACGAGGAATTCGCAGGAGATACACTGACTGAGACGGTAATACGCGAGAATGCACGGAGTATTTACGCCGACTAAGTGAAGAAAGAAGCACCATATTTTGTTATGTATTTGTTATTTATACATGTTTGTTTGTTATTTAAAAACTTATCATTATTCATAATTTACAATGGGTTGGGGATTTTACATAGTTACTGAACGGATTAAATCGAATTCAGTTACTTTAAATGGGAGAAATAAATACCTTGCATGCGTACGTTAATGCATTCAAATATATCTCATATATTGGAATTGGGACACCCAGTCAATGTGACCAATTTCGCATTGATACATAAAGCTGAATCAGAAATATTATTATATATTTACGAAGCACTTCATATATAACAACTTACACCTGGCCTAAATATTCAAAAGTTTCATCAACATGATATTCTAATCAACTGGCCACGAATAACAAAATCCAACAATATTTCACTAGCATCCATTAAAGATCAAACACTCCCTCGACCAGACTCAATAAAAAATTCGATCGATTTGGCAACAAACTTAAGAGGAAAAACAACTGCACATACGGAGACAGAAATTTAGATACATTATGAGCACTCAACACAGCAATCTGCATCTGCGCATTTACCAAGTGGAGAATACAAGATTGCATTAAAATGAAAGACAACAGTCGGGAAAATAACATTTGTACACGTAACAGCCGAAAATGCAAACAATACAATTAAACAATAATTGATTGCCGGGTGGTGGTAAAAATTCTTTAAATCAAGTGTGCTGGATTGAAGTAAACACCAATCCCATTGTATTTAATCAGTCATCGAACAACATAACAAAACTACCGCCAGTCGCAACACACTGACGCGTTTTGACCTTCCATGATCATCGCCGGAATACGACAGCAAACTGACTAGCTAGGATCAAACCGCATTTCATTTTTATGTACGTGACTTCATAGTAGTTGTGCAGCCGATATTTCCATTCACGCAAAATGTATACAAGACAACCTGAGTTGAGAGCCACATATCTAATTTTGCTTTCAATATATGTGTAATGCGATTTGATCCTCGCTGGTCAGTTTGCCGTCGTACTCTGATGACGATCATGGAAGTTCGAATCGCGTCAGTGTGTTGCGGTTGGCGGTAGTTTTTTTAATGTTGTTCGACGACTGTTTAAATACAATTGGATTGGTGTTTACTTCAAGCTCGCAAACTTGATTTAAAGAAAAAAATGCGCACTGTTAGTTACCTCTCACGCCATCAATAAAAGTAGGACTAGATCTCAGAAATCACTTTGCAATACGGCAAGAAAGACCTTTACAAACAAACAGGCACACACAAAGACACTTACGCCTACACACTTATTAATTAGCCCAAACAAGAAATATATATATATATATATATATATATATATATATATATATATATATATATATATATACATACCCAATACATACATATCTACATAAATAAATAACTACATACGTAATAAATTTCATGCATAGATATTTACATGTATATATACATATAAGAATAAGTATTTATATAAAAATCAACAGAAATAAATGCGTAAATATAAGCCTACATATGTGCATACTTAAATGCAAACAAACATATAAATTGGAAATCTTATCTGTAAAATTAATACATAAATTTTGGGATATATATATATATATAATAGCGCATATAATTAAATAAATATATGCATATTTATACATATAAGTAAACACCAACATACATAAATATATACCTACACTCATGAAACACTTAATTATATAACAGCAAGAGTTAATACATTAGTAAAATGTAATCTCATGTGTACATACGTTTCGTGCTAACTGGTGACAATTCCGTAGGAGTCGCTTTTACGCCCTATACCCTATTGAAATGTGGTCAAGAAATGTGGAGCAGGTTGACAATACAATCCAAAGTGCGAATGTATATTCAAATACGAATTTATTTAACGTTATTTAAAGTCTTCGAAAAAGCGACTTGAAGATGAAATCACTGGATTTAATGAGCCTAGTATTGACACCATCATATTGGTTTACAAAATGTCGAGCCTACACTTGATAAGAAAACAGCGGACTTAAAAATAAGCTAACGTGTACTATAATTGCCAATTCTATTTACTTATGAACTCTTATTACTCCGGAATATGCACACGTTCTGGATTTGATCGATATCAGTTATCAGACTTTGCCGTAATCATGACATTATAAAATTAAATATATAATAGTAAAATATTTTTGTTGCAGTGAGATAATTTATATGCAATTAAGTATAAGATAATGCGTGCTAGCAGTCCTTGACCATATATATGGTGAGCATAAGGCTCCTACTGATGAGTCGTCAGAAAGCGAGAATCCAATGATTAGAAAACCGAAGCTGAATTCGTTGCATTTCGTCATGTAATATACCATGTGAACACAATTTAAAAAAATTATATTATATACCGTTTGACATTTTTGTGTTGTTAATTACTATTTCTAGGATTCGTATCGCACTTAAGATTCGAAATGAGACAAGTAATAATCAGGACTATGACTCCATGAATAATATGAATCAATCGGGTCACTTCATATGAATTTAAAATTTTAGAGAAGGTAAATACAAAACAATGCTACGAGTATAGTTTTGCTTTTCTGTCCTGGTCGGTAGTAGTACGCAGAACGTCAATTCTAAGATTGAATCAAATAATATTATCTCTAATCTCAACGAATTAGAAAAATAATGCAAACTGACCTACTAGGCGCGAGAGCAGCATTTTAAATTTAAAAAAATATTTACTTAGCCTTTATATTTCCCTTATTCAGTATCTGTTTTTAATCTCGTGATTTTCATAAAAGTAAAAAACGCCTCAGTTCGTGTTTCTCACAGTGATTTTTCGATATTGTGCTACCGTCTATGAGAATGGGATTGATGCTTATCTGAAGTGCACAAACGTGAATCAAATGACTAGCGTCTTCGATTGCCAAATATTGCATTGACTGGCACATTTAAGTTGAAGTACTCTTGGCTACTTCGTGTTAATTTTGAGTTGGTTAGATTACATTTTGATATGATATATTTATGGTTTACAATTAAAGTATGGCAACGATGCTTTTTATAAATTATGCGGTAACTGGGCGATTACGCAATAAATACAGAATGCTTAGAAACAATTTAATTATAATAAACGCAATCCCCTTATAATATCCTGTAGATGAATGTATGGATGAAGCAAAGCTGTCGTCGCATTCTAATGAGAAACTGGCCGTGAATGCTAATAGTGAGTAAAAACTGAATCAGGGAATAGAAGACTTATTGTACTAAAATGTAACAAATTCGTGCATTAATTGTCCTAAAAAAGCACTATACAAACAAGTGACCCGGCAAATTATTGTTACAATCCATTAATCACAGACAAAAGGTACAATGATATACTTTGCAGTAGACTAACTGCAGTTTGTAGTTTTACACTATATTTCCGCATGCAGAGCAGAAAACAATGTGTTTAATACGATGTTACTTGTCCCAAAGCGTCTGAAGGTGCAATCGAACAAGTAGTTTAAAACGCCCTATTATAAAAGTGGCAAAATTTGTTAGGTCACACAGACATTAGGGATAACGGAGAAACAAACTGCAGCCGTAGTTTTGCCATTTTAAAATAAGAATTCATTAACAAGGCAATTATTTTAATTTATTTAATAAATTTCCTTTTATTTAAAATTTGCTCGTGTTAACATTAATGCAAATAAATGCGTTTCATTATGTTATAACCAATAAAACATTTAATGCCAGCATCAAATGTAGCTGCCTAGGATATTTATTCATTAGAAGTACAATTATATGTCATCATGTGGTGAAAATGATTCTAGCTTTTTTGTGTTTGCGATAAGTAAAAATAAACATTTATTTAAAAATCGAGATCATTTTAATTTTATGATTTGTATATTTTGAACGGGTGGGATATATTGAAACAGCTCTATTCTCATAAATTTATTCTACACAAATTTACTTCTATTTATTGATACAAATAATATTAAAATAAAATAAGGATGCAATTTTAAGAGGAAATGATAAAAATTTGTAAAGCAGCCAAGGTTATTTTAGTTATGTTTTAATCGGGGAGTTCATCACTAGAAAATTCGATTGTTAAAGGCTTCTAAAACATTTCGAACGCAGTCTTTAAATTAACTAAGGAGATTTTACAGTAAGAAGACTATAGCATGTTCTTCCGTGTATCTCATGCGCAGTTCTAAGTAAAATTACAAATTAAATGATGCATTGAATAATTTTTATTGATTATTCTTCAATATGGAATTTACTGAAAGCATATGAAGGATTTTTATATTTGAAAGTGACATCGAATGACGCTTTATTTGTCGTATCCCTTATTGAGCTAAATGTAGACATTTAATGGAAATCATTAATATTGCTATAATAAAGTACAGTCTTCTTACCACGCTTCGGCCTTGAACGTTTATCCGTAATTTGGAAACCTTTCTTCAGCAAAAGCCCTAAAATAAAATAAAAATTACTACAACAACTTAACTTTCAGTATGTGCTCTTTGTATCACTTTATTAGTAAATATGGATACTTGCTCATTTGCATTAGAAATTTTATTACAGCCGATCGATAAGGGGTATTAAAAATGGCGTATTCAAAAACGTAACGCTTTATAGTGAATTCACTTAAGGCACTGATGGACACATTTAAACCTTTCCCAATTAAAATAAACAACAAAAGAAAAAAGACCTGTTTTAACCAATTTCTGCTAAATAATTAAAGATTTCGTATGTCGTGATTATAATAAAATAATGCAAGTTTGTACATATTAGGTAAACAGCAATACTATATTTTATAACCAATTGCACAACACAGAAATATCACATCTTGGCCCATGTGCAAACTCATTAGTACCTTCAGTGTTCTACATCAGGCCATAGCGGTATTATACTGAATATCGTGGATTTAACCAATAAAGAAACTTAAATTTTTAAGAAAGTCTAAGCGTAACTATCAGTCCTACTTACCTGCATTATAATTGTTTGGCCTAAATCCTCGTCAGGTGTACGTTATTTGAGGCTACGAGAATTGAGAGCGGTGTTGTCGTTTCAACAAATTTTATTTGCTTAGTAGTAAAATCCCCGTTCGTCAGAATGCCCTCGTAATCTGATTAAAACCATGGAAGACCGAAACGCATCAGTACGTGTAATTGACGCGGCAAGCAATTGATTTTAGAATTCATTTCCCATCCCTGACATATAAACATAACTATATACATCTGCTGCAAATTATTACAATATTTCGGCTGAATAAAACTGATAGATAGAGTAATTTTGATTTAAATAAACATTATCTACAATCGTGAAATAAAAGTTTATTTAATTAAAAAATAAATATTAAATTTTTCGAAAGCTATTGAACAGTTACGTGCATGAATGAAGAGTAAGTATACGACCTTTATTCCAGTCAATTACAATGCATTTGTGAATATTAGGAATGATAGCTCCATTTTCCTTCCAAAGCATTTCATTTGCTTAGCGATGAAGTTTACGTCAGTCATTATGCCCTCGAGCCGTGATAATGCCCATTGAAAGTAAAAGCGCTTCGGCAAATGGAACTGACAGTTGTTGTTCTGTTGTGCTTCTTGTTCAAAAAATTGAGAGTAGTGTTTATCTCAGGAATATTGAATGCTTAACAAAGAAATAACAAATATAAAATTGCGACTTCCTGAACGTTGCGCAGCCTTAATTACAGTCGAAAGAAGCATTTATAAATTTAAAATGTGTAACTGCCGAAATACAGATTTCGAAACATAGCGAATATATTGCGAATTATACCAGGTTATCTAGTTTCGCGTTGTTGCATTAAGGATGAATGAGGAACGTCGAAACATGTTAATACATGGAACGGAACGAAGAATTGCTTTTTTTCGAATTCGTAAGCAGATTTGGTAAAAATTCATGTTTGGTCTACATTTTAAATTTTGATATTTTTTGTATTCGGCAAACTTGCTACCCGTGATTACTTATTAATATCACCAATATGAATTTAGCGAATTCTATATTTTAAAATATAGAAAACTAAGGATTTATTAAAGGAGAAAGTAGCTGAGAATATTATGGCCGTGGTTTGTATATAGGCTGCTCAAAACAGAATAAATACATTACAAATTGCTTCCAGTTATTTTCCTATTCTCTAGATACCTAAGGAAGATAAAATCGCGTTATGAAGTGTACCTTAGGAAAGAATTGTAAAGGTTTTAAATTGGAAAATCAAATTGGAGTGACGCTTATCTTATCGCAAACTGAATTTAATTATGCAAGTATGTATTGAGTGTTGCGAACCTAGTAACAAATTAGTTCAGTTGTGACCAGAAGGATAAACCAAAGGCAGCATGAATGGAAAGTATAATCTCATGCACATTCGTTTCGTGCTTACTGGCGACTCATCAGTAGGAGCCGGTATTACGCACTTTAACCACTATATGTTTGAGTGTAGAATGAGGGTAATAGGACGGTACAATCTCCTAGTGGAATGTGTAAACCTGCAGAAGTGAAGCTAACATTATAGTCCGACAATGCGACTGCAACGCTCACTCTCTCTATATCATATATATACCGAGTCTGTAAAGGATACTAACAGTTTGGCTATTGTTTTAGTAACCAATACCAACATTATTGTACATGGTACTAACACGATGGTTTCTGAGTCGGTACATGGTACCAACCTGATGGATATCAATGTATGCTATAGTTCAACTTAATTGATAATTACAACTATATCTGAACACCTGTTACTCCAGTAAATCCATAAACTCTGGCCTTGATCGATATCAGTTAGCGTTGAAGTCGCATTTTCGAGACTTTATATAATGTTAGCTTCACCACTGTAAGTTTGCACATTCGTCTAGGAGAATGTATCGGCCTGTTATACGACATTCCTAACCAAAATATATAGTGGTTAAAGGGCGCAATACCGGCTCCTACTGATGAGTCGCCAGTTAGCACGAAACGAATGTGCATGACATTATACTTTCCGTTCATGCTGTCTTTGGTTTATCCTTTTGGTCACAACTGAACTAATTTTTTACTAGGTTCGCAATACCTAATACATACTTGCATATATATTAGTTCTCCGGAAAAAAACAGTATTTAACTGAATTTAATTATGTTTCAATTATAAAACTACGACATAAAGTTATGCACTAAAATTAGCACAAGTATTGGAATGACTAAGTCAACCAACGTTAAACCTCAATTGCTTGAAATGCGTTTAGTTTAAATTCCGTTTGATCGATTAGATAAACATCTCCTTTATTATTTCTTCATAATGAATTAATATCACAATCTTCGAGACCTAGGCTCTAATTTACGATTATCCTTAACAGAAAAAATTGGCGCTTTCATTTTTAATTATAGCACTGACTAAATAATTTGTTTTTCTATTTGAAAAATCATTTGACTTCTTTGTACGTTAATTTTGATAAGTCAAAAATTATTACAAATCAAAAGCCAGGAAGTTGTAGTTTCAAACAATTTTGTATGGAGTTATGCTTCCCACAAGCGGCTCTTCTCCTTAAGCATCCTTACTTTTCCGAGACCATATTACCCTTTCAAAACGCAATTACTTCGTCAGTCAAATATTTAGACTTAATATCTTTCACCTGATTAATAATAATAGAACCGGAAAATGCGGTCAAAATCATTCATTATGAACAGCAGTCAGTTGTAGTTTCCAATGCTCCATTTTATGCAACATCACTAATCCATTCGAACACATTTTTCTCAATTATTTTTATTAATAAGCCCAAAAGGCTCATTTTAAGGTTGTTTTGTAAAAAAGGAACAATTTTTAAGGCAACCCTATCGCGAGCCAACGATTTCAAAAGGAATCTGACAATTGGACGCATGAACTAAATTTCAATTTTTCGGAGATTTCAATGAAACAATGCATACACCTCTTTTATGCGCTATGGTCAGTTTTCCGTTCATTTATGTTTAGCCTTTAACAGTACATAATTTGTTGCTTATATTTGAAAAAAATTATCTCATTTAAACATGCTGACTTTTAAAAAAAATGCGTCTAGCAACCAAACATGCATTAGTTTCGTATTGCATTATAAAATGTGTAAGAAGGTTAATTTTTAAATAGTATTTTTAAAGATATTTTTATAATAAAATAAAATTACATATGATTAATACAAAAATGTATCTCTTCCACAAATTTTAACTATTCAGAAATGTTTCAATCTATTTAAAATTTAGTACCTTGAATCCAACGTCTCATTTGTGGATTCATGAACGGCGAACAGGTCATTACTTTGACAAGTTGACCTGTGAGAACAGCTCCACCAGTTAGACCTACACCACCTGTGATGCTTTCCACTGCCATACTATTTAAAAAGTTCAGCCGACTTAAAACTTCGTTGCTCAAGCGATTACCTTGACCAGAATATGGTGACTTCATCCACCGAGTTGCAGAAATTACTTCATCAAACATTTTGTCATGGAAATTGTTATCTGCAATCTCTTCATTATCGCATGCATCCTCAATATAAGCGGCCGATTTTTGTGACTCAAGAGTGGACGTTGGTCGCAAAAAATCAGCTAAACGTGAAGCATCGTGGTCCCCGGATGCTAATTCACACAAACCGATAGTTGCCATTGCACTGTGTTCTTGCGGCGTTCTGTTGCCCGAATATCGTCCACTTCGATCATGGAACGAGCTTTTAAAATGGGTAGAAATAAGGTAATATTGCACATTTTAATATATGCTACTCAATAGCAATTTTGTTTTCAAATGTGAAGAAGAAGCTCATATGAAACTCGAATCTGCACAATTATATTATGTCTAACATCAAGTTGTACGATATTTCATAAAAAGATCGTCAGAAATGTAGGAGACTTACGACTTTGATCCAGTATCAGCTAAATGGCCTCGCATATCACTAACACTGCGCCTGCTAGTCAAACCTTTTGAAGAAACCATTTTTGAATGACAGGCATCGCAATTTCTTTTCATACACATACTGTTTTTAGAGGTCTTGCCCTGGTTCAGAGCGCAGTCATGATGCTGGTAATGATTGTTATGTTCGTGATAATCATTCACTTGGCAATTATGATGTCTGTTGCCCGCAGTCGGGGCATGGCTACATTTGCGACGATCCAGTGTTCGACTTCTGGTTGGCCCCACGAAAGCACTGTCATCGTCACTGGACATGTTACTTAGCTGATATTGATTGTCGTATGAAGAGTTTGTCCGATTTAATTCACACAACGACT
The DNA here is from genome assembly GCA_029291075.1 of Eudiplozoon nipponicum. Classification (NCBI taxonomy): domain Eukaryota; kingdom Metazoa; phylum Platyhelminthes; class Monogenea; order Mazocraeidea; family Diplozoidae; genus Eudiplozoon; species Eudiplozoon nipponicum. Next base: position 77,602 of record JAQBSW010002831.1, read on the forward strand.
GAGAAATTGCCTTAATACGTGCCGCGCGCAACGCTGGTGCCAGCCTTATAAAGCATAACAAAAAATGAATTAAATAAGTTTGCATTCTGTTCATAATGATTAACCTGCTTTATAAGTTGGAAATTTTGGAACTATTCACATAAGGTTAAAGTTTAAAAATGTTGACGAAACTGAAAATGTTTCATTTTCGCATTCTAGTCATTTTCGAAACGAGCCATTTCTGCTATAAATGTGTGCGACAGTTCTTAAAGTTTTATCAATATTCCGCCAGCTTCGAGAAAATTTCTTTTATTCAGCGAATAAAACGTCATTCATGTTACGCACAAAGTAACCACATTTGCATCACACGACTGGATAAAAATTATATAACTTGGTGCATTGATTTTTTTCCATCTATGTATTAGTTAAATTTTTTAAATGTCTTGCTTTTAAAAACATTCATAGTAAAAAATGAACAGACAAAACCATACGCGCATTAATATATTTAAAAGTACAGGAGAATATGTCGCCTCAAAAAATAGTTAAAACAATTAAGGTGAAAATGTAAATAACGGCAATATTTCGTTTTCAAACACTGAAGTGTACAATGCTACCATCAAAATATGAATACGAAACTCCGTTGGACAACCCGTTAGTTAGTGCATGATTCTTGAATTGAACCACCAACAACACGACTACAAATATTTAATAGAACAGGGTACAAAATAAAACTTACGAGATAGCTTCTAAAAACGATTCATAGCTCTGAAAAGTGAAAGAGTTCTGCTTTGAAACAATTCGCAAAAATTTTCTTTAAATCAAGTTTGCGAGCTTGAAGTAAACACCGATCCCATTGGTTTTAACCACTTGCCGAACAGCAAAACTACCGCCAGTCGCAACGCACTGACGCGTTCCGACCTTCCATGATCACCATCAGGGTATGACGGCAAACTGACCAGCGAGGATCAAACCGCATTACATATATATGGAAAGCAATATTAGATAGGTGAATCTCACCTCTAGTAGTCTTGAATACATTGTACTTGAGTGGAAATGAGGCTGCACAATTTCTATGCAGTCAGGAACATTAACTGTTTGCAGCTTTTGCTACACGCATATATATAGACAATACAATTAAACAATAATTGATTGCGCGGATGGTGGTAAAAATTCTTTAAATAAAGTTATCGAGCTTGAAGAAAAACACCAATCCCATTGTATTTAACCAGTCGTCGAACAACATAACAAAATTACCGCCAGTTGCAACGCACTGATGAACATGGAAGGTCGAAACGCGTCAGTGCGTTGCGACTGGCGGTAGTTTTGTTGTTCAACGAGTGGTTGAAACCAATGGCATTGGTGTTTACTTCAAGCTCGCAAACTTGATTTAAAGAATTGTTACCACCACCCGCGAAAAAATTTATTGTTTACTTCGTATATATATATATATATATATATATATATATATATATATATATATATATATATATATATATATATATATATATGATAAAATACGTGAATTATCTAGAGAAAAAGCACTAGCTGTAATTATGCATATCTATCTTATAAGTATAAAGAACACATTGACTAACATAGGATTTCTAGTTCACCAAGTAAATCAATTTCGTCCACACTAGGTACACATGAAGGACATACAAATAATTGTGCATAATGGGGTTCGAACTAGGGCACGTTGGCTTCAGACTCTTGCATATCATGGATTACGTCGCATAAAGTACACAGTATCTTTCAATTATATATATATATATATATATATATATATATATATATATATATAAATTGAAATAAAAGCTGAGTCTATTTTACATCACAAACTATCTAATGTTCGAACACATAAATACAAATTATGTCATTATAGATAATATAACTTGTTAACGTCAGGAATTAGATATATATATATATATATATATATATATATATATATATAATATTTAAAAATAATTGTGTGAATTGTAACAGCACAGCTGTTGTAATGAATGTATTGCTCGATTAAAGTGGATAATAGCCATTTATTTCGAGACTACTAAACTTCATTTTAAAATCTTTCATTTATATACATCCTTGGTTTTCACTGGATTATTTGGGTGCCAACAAATCTGATTCGGTTTTACTTCTATATATTGTTTGGTCTGATTAGTAAGTGCGTATGCGTATGTGTCTGTGTGTGTGCCTGTTTGCATGTAATGTCTTTCTCGCTGTATTGCGAAGGGATGTCTGGGATCTTGTCCTTTTGATAGATTGACAGGTAACCATTTGACGATATCCTCTCTAGTGCGAATCCAACGTGGTCTGATTTTGACATCAATGAACCGTTCTGGATAGTTGTTGCAAAATATTCCACAGGTAGCCCAGTTCTTCCTTGATTGTGTTTTCAGAGCAGATCTTCCTGATTCTGTTTGCTAGGTTGTTAACCATATTTGTTATGTGGTATATATATATATATAATGCATATTGTAGAATGGTTTAATCCTTATTTTTTACTTATAAAGTGCATGTCAGATTTGACGTTATTCAGATTGTAATTTGAACAAATTTGCGTTAAAGTATTGCAACAGGTAATTTTGCAGCAGTACGTATTTGTCCACGGAAATATTTTCCCCTTTGTTCAGACGACTGATTCTCTAATCCATCGAAAAAGTGCATTGCAGTCGATGTTCAGCTATATGCAAAATTTTGAGTTTTGAGCTATCAATAATTTGGTTTAATTTTGGCGAGCTTTTCCTTCGTCAGAAATTTCCATTTATCCCTATGTGATATTCAAATTTAAGACGTAAATAATGGCTCCCCTAAAAGTGAAAATAACTCAATGATAATGATTGAATCTGATTTCACCTATACGTTTGACATGTCACAGCAATTTAGGATAAATAAAATAATTGGCCGGTAAAATTGATACCGGTCAAGATGATGGGTTTCATTTTATATAAGATGTAATTTTTTTATACCAACAAGGTATAAATGTAAATGGTATCCACAAAATATATGTGGATATATAAATGATATTAAAATTCCTGGCATTGGTGGCATTGGGGATTAGTTGCATAACACTGAACTAATTGATTTCGGGTTCCGATATTTGCCGCAGAAATTCTGACTATTAATGAGTGCCTAATAATTATGACATTAACTTAATTGGTGAATTGCATTTGCTTAAATGAACGTTCGTTGCGCAGGCAGTGACAACAATTGTTTAAATAAAGTTCAAGAACTTGATCTAAATATTAGTCACATTATCTACTTACATTTGTTAATATAAGCTAAGCATTGTAAAAAGTTGAAATGAAAATTTATCCAAAGTTTTAGTCAGTACACATACGACAGGGTGACGCAATGGACAGAGTTACAAACGGCAAAGCAGAAATGCCAAGGTTCGAGCTCTGTCGCCGGCCAATTCTGAATAGTACGTGAATAGATCCCGTTAAGAACGATTGCAGTCTACCCGATGCAATACCTTTTATAAACTAATCAAAACGTAATTTTTAATGACATATATATGTACTGAATTGGTCAGGTTTTTATATCAAGATCGAAACCTTGATTTAAGTAATTGTTATCACCGCGCGCGCAACCAACGGCCGTTTTCTCAAATAAATTTTCATTTCAATATTATTTCCCCATGTAACATGGTGTCTATTCTATGAGGACTGATTGGGGATGGTTGGTTAGACCTTTAGGGCTAACGGAATGCTATATAGACTCCACCTAAAGAAAAGGCTAACCAAAAATCATTAGTTGGTATATAACTGAAAATTTTATGTAGATTGCAGCAGAGTGGCTCAGTGGATAGAACACCAGATTCCGAAGCAGACGTGCCCAGGTTCGAGCCATGTCCGCGGCAAATTCTGGACAAAACGTGATGAGTTTCCAATAAGAACGTAACCAGTCTACCTGATGAATTGCCTTTTCCACACTGTAAACTTTTTTAGTTCATTATGACAAATTTCTTTATATAAAGTTGACAACCACGATTTAAATAATTGCATTTTCTGTATGATTTAATATTTAATTTATTTCTGCAAGATCCATTCATATATATTGTACACATTAATACATGGATTAAGATTCTAAACTAAAACAGCTATGAAAGGCATAAAAATTACTCTTTTAAAAATATTTACATTCATACGCAGTTGATGAGTTCATTTGTGATGGCCGTCTGTTTTATGAGCGAGTGAATTTTGACACGAATTAAACTAAAGTGTAAAATGATGAACAGTCTGAGGTGCAATATAAAAAAGAACTACGTAATGTGCAATTTCTTAAAAAATTAAATTGAACTTTCGAGCACTTAAATTTTCACGTGATGCCACTGGAAGGCAACATTAATCCAAAGATAGCGAATTGTATTCAAAAATTTTAAACGAATTAAATAAAATAGAAGAGACGCTCAGTTTTATTTGTTGTTCACTACAGACGGAGAACAGATTTGCATATTTTTTATATGAATTGCTTGTCTAATTACCATATGGTGCATATACATGCAGTTTGGTTAACTAATCTTTGCACAAATTTCACGAATAAATGCGATGTTCCTTTATTAGCGCCTCATCTATACCAGTAACCACAGTGTCACACCCACGAATTTTTTTTTACTGATAATGTGGGAAAATCTGACATAGTAGACTTTTGTACGTATACGTATTGCAGCGATAGTACGACATAATATTGCAATTGCGCACAGAATATCTTTGTTGAAATTTGAATTAACTACTGCTTTCATAGGCATGTAAGAGTTTACATCTTCAACTTGTGCCACATAACACAACCTCATAGTAAACGGTGTTGAAACATAGCGACTGCATCTTCTTGCTATTCGCTATTATAAATAAAACGCTGCGAGTCGGGGATAACGCATTTTGTTTATAAGTAGTTCTTCATACCCCCCATGTTAAATACGAAATAAATTGTTAATTTTGTAAGTTATACTGAAATTATAAAGTCACACGTCTAGTGAGAAACCAATATCCAGCCATTATTTTCAATGTAAGCCAGTCCTATCTATCTTATCATCCAAGCAGCTTTTTTGCATTAAAGCATTATCTGAGCCAGGCTACTTTCGGAATGTTTATCTATAATAGATTATCCATGCCGGAAATAGAAAAATGATGCTATTTTTACTGGCAAAATTATAATTAGCGTTTCTAATTAAGAATAACATCGCGCGTGGTTGTATATATATATATATATATATATATATATATATATATATATATATATATATATATATATATATATATATATATATATATATATATTATAATGTCCATTCCTTTTTAATTTAACACAGTATTCTTATAATTAGGAAAACACTAAATAACAAAGTGGATAAAGGCCATTTATTTCGTGAATACTAATCATCTCTTATACAATCATACATATTTATACATTTTGGGTTTTCAATTGATTATGCTAGTGGTAACAAATCTGACTCGTTTTTACTGCTGTTTCTTGTTTTGGCTAGTTGGTGAGTGTGTATGCGTTTGTGTTTGTGTGTATGCGTGTTTGCATGTAAAGGTCATTCTCGCAGTATTGCGAAGTGATGTCTGATATCTTGTCATTATTGTTTTGATAGCTTGAGAATTAACCATTTGTGCGCATTGTTCACTGTTACATATACAAGTGCTATTTTTCCCAGTATAGTTGATCGTTTCACCTTGTTGCGCAAAGTTGTCGTTTTCACATGGTAACAGCGCCAGTGTGGATTGCAGTGTTAAACGCTCACATTGTTTGGAGACTTCTGTCATCGTATGCGCCTCTGTTATTTCCACTTCAGTTTGTTGCCAATCCGATTGTACGTTTGTTGATTCTAGTCGAGGGCCTGTTTGTTCTTGGCTGGATACTAGTAGATTGTTGTTGAATTTTGTTATTCTTGGCCAGTCGATAAGAATATCATGTTGATGAAACTTTTGAATATTAAGGTCAGGTGCTTGTTGTTTTATGTAAAGGGCTTCGTAGATAAATAATAATTTTTATGATTTTGCTTTATGTAGAATTGTGAAATTGGTCGAATTGACAGGGTGCCCCGTTGCCAATATATGATCGGAAATAGCTGATTTTCCTGACGGTGGCAAGCCTTTGTTAATCAATTTCTGTGGCAAATGTTGCTGGATTCTGCTTATCAATTGCTTCTTCGTACGTCCGATATATGTGCTACCGCACATACATGAGAATTTGTAGACTATGAATGATTTGGAGAGAATTGGCAATTGATATTTGCGTGATTACTAAACTTTTTGTGTGTTATCATGGGGCCGAAGAAAGTGAGTGCTAAGGACAATGGTGACAGGAAGAAGAGGATGATGTCGATAGAACTAAAGCAAGAAATAATAGAAAAACATGAGCGTGGCGTACGAGTGATTGAACTCGCAAAGATCTATGACCGTAGTACATCGACAATTTGTAAATTATTGAAGCAGAAGGATGCCATCAAAAGTGCTACACCAGCAAAAGTAGCCAAAATTCTTTCTCTAATTAAGGACAAATATCCACGAGGAAATGAAGTAGCTTCTGCTCGTGTGGTTATCCAGAGTGCTCTCATCCCATCCCCTCTCCCGCACTCGTCTGTCTCCAAAGCAAGACTATTATGCTGAATAACTCTTTTATTTCTTTATTTCATATTTTAGTTATGTATTTGTTAATTATGCATTTTTGTTTGTTATTTAAAAACATATCTTTATTCTTAATTTACAATGGGTTGGGGATTTTTCATAGGTTCTGAACGGATTAAATCGAATTCAGTTATTTTAAATGGGAGAAATTCGTTTTAGATACGAGCCGATTGACTTACGAGCTCGGTTCTGGAACGAATAAAACTCGTATCTCGGGTAACGCTATATATATATATATATATATATATATATATATATATATATATATATATATATATATATATATATATATTATATATATATATAAATTCACTTTATTTTGTTCTTTTACTAAACCCAGCATACTACGTCTTTTTAAAAGATAACAAAGGGAAAAATGATAAAAATGTTCTTCATAATTATTTTGAGTTTATATAACCTACACCACAAATTGGGTTTTGGCAGTATAAGCTCTAGATTTTTGGCCTTCATTTCGATACAAAAAGAGCCGCAACTGCGTCCAACCTCAGTGAATACATGATAAAAATATGAGGTACAATTGGACAGAGCAATCGTCTTTGTTTATGTGTATTAAAGCAGAAGTACCGCGTACATCGAATAAAGTCAAGCATTATGATTTAAAATCCAATTCAAAATGTTTTTTAATATTCAGGAAACTGGTAAAGTGTACATGCAGTACAGCTTTTGAGAGCAACACAGGTTTCAACGCCTGAAACTTAAGCAAAATTGTATACCGGTGGAAATGTAATGGTCATATGGAGGTAAGGCCTACAATAAACCTAGCAAACACACTTAAAGATAAATTGTCTACTCTGGCTAAAATATAATAGGTATGACGTATAAATTCTGTGTTCTAAAAATTTTCCATCGAAAAGTTTACGCTTCGTTATATAAACATATTAAATGAGCAAATAAAACATTTTGACATAATTTGTTACCAGTTGGAAAAATGATACCAAGATTAACAATAATGGTCCAACTTGTTTATCTGGTGTTTGGAAATTAAAATTAGTTTAGCTAGTTCATCATTATCCGAGAATGTCATGTAATAGGAACAATGTGACCGTCCGGAGCGACGCATATCTAATTTTACAAATGAAAGGTGGGCAAACATGTTTTCGAAGTAAGAGATTATTGCTGGAAAATAACGTCATCACGAGTTTTGTAAATTAGCACAATTTATTTGTACGCCAGCAGAAACATTGGGTTTTCTATAAAAATGCAAAATATCTTTATTACTTTATTTTATATTTAAACATAGTTGGCTAACGTTTATTCTCTCTACTAGTCTTTCTTCTTAGCCAACATTTTTCCATCTATTCTGAAATTATACGTCTATCGGACAATGTTTAAAAGCGTATTGTAACTTTAAAAATTTATTATTATCAGTTATGTTAAACAATGTTATTTCTTTAAATTTTATAAACTGCTCTAAAAAAAAACAGTGGCATAAGATAACTAATCTCTCTAACTCATTTTTTTCTTGCGTTTACGTTATTCGTAGATTTGCTATTTTTATTTCAGCTGCAGGAACAATGTATTTGCCACCCACTGATACGGAGTACGGCTGAAATTAAGTTTAAAATTTATTCTAGTCAAAGTTCACAGTTATTAACCTAACTAGATACAGTGCAACTTTCATTTATTTTAAGTTGTATAAATTTAGTCATCTTTAAATTACTCTATCTATCACTCATTTTGAGACTTTATTTTCAATTTACATTCTTAATTCATCGGAGAGTTTTTGCCTCAGTTAACTCAAATTTGTTTTTTCACTTGAAATACACTGCCTTTGTTGGCGGCACCTAATACATAAATCGAATAGGTCACCTTGTTATGCTAATGCCTCTCAAATTGTGAAATATATTTTCTTTTTCTCATAAATTTGTATATTATATTTCATTATAATACAATATAAGTTATCAATGATTCGGAACAAAATAACAATTTGTCTTTATTATTTAATTTTCTTCATTTTCACCTTCACTGCTGTCTACAGTTGAAAACTTCATTTTGGCATAATATATTGTTTCAGTGACGGATTACTTTTCATTTTTGAAATAACTTTATTTAAAATTTATTTCATAACCTGCTTAAGGAAATCTTTACCTTAACGTCATCATCTAACAAGAACTTTATCGAACATGAATAATAAAATACAATCAGAGATTTAATTCAATCATAATCACTAATCTAAATAAATTTTGTTTGTTTTATATTGCTGATCGATGCATTTTAACATAGTTTATTCTACACGAACATAAATCGAAATATCTTACTTCTCTACTGCGGTTATGTATTCAATGATTTTTATAGTATGGCATGCAATACAATTAATGATAATTTGGAGGTATTGTATATTGTTTATTCAAACACAAACAGTCGTCTTATAAATTGAAGAAGTACGCGTTGTATATTTTATTGTGTGAATTATATTCATTCGTTTTTGTTTACGGAAAAATGCTCAAAAATGAAACTTCCTTTTGCATAAATATGTATACCTAGAAGTCACAAATAATGATTGATTGATTTTGTATAAATCACAGAAAAGTCAATAATTTTCGCAATAGCTTTAGTTTGTTTTTTAAGATTTAATTCTCAAATTATTATTTATTTTTCAAAATTTTTGAATGCAATCTCTTAAACAATTATTTTTTTCAACTTATTTATGATAAATTAAATTAATTTAAAAGATCATAGTCCGATTTTTGAATTTTTCTGTCAAAATGAGGTATAAAAATGAATTTAGTTCCGAAATATTGATGCTTATTAAAATACGAGGATATATTGACTCACCATAAAATTTGTAAAATAATTGTTTTGTTTATAATCAAACGATCATTGGTTACGCGGCGGTGATAAGAAATATTTAAATATAGGTGAAAATTATTAAATGAATAACAAACCCATTATATTAACATATATTTCAATACAAACTAAGCATTGTTTAATGCTGCTAATGTAATTAATCTGTCAGATAGGTTTCTTACTTATTGCGAAATCTTTAAATACTGTCTAGGATATGCAATGGGCAGCATATGAATCTGGGCACGTCTGATTCGGAGTCTATTACTCTTACCACTTAGACACCCCGCAGCACATTGCATACAATTTTCAGTTATACACTTACAAATCATTTTAGAGAGCCTTTCCTTTAGGTAGAACCTATATTTCATGTCTTTTAGCCAAATGTTCCAACTAGCTAACTCCAATCTTTCATTGTTAATCGAAACCCTGATTTAAATAATTGTTATCATCGTTAGTGTATCTAGTGGTCGTTTAGGTAAAGACGTTCAATTAAAGACCAGTATCACAGGTGCGTGATGTCTGTTTTATAATGACGGATTGTGGGTCTCTAGTGAGTGCTTTGAATCAAAAGAGACGCCATATAGGATCCATCTGAAGGAAAAGTTAACCAAAAACATGAATTGTATGGTGTGTGTACGATTTGGCAGTTTGGCTCAATAATTAGTTATAGACTCCGAAGCGGATGTTCCCAGGTTTGAGCCCTGTCCGCGAAAAATTCTGGGCTGTACTTGAAAATTCCCAATAAGAACGCAAGTTTTCTTCAGGATGAATTTTATTTACTACAGAATGCTGAGTTTATACTGATAAATGCATGTATAACGGGATCAATGTCTAAGGTATTTTTAATTTTAATTATTTGCATTTTATTTTATTTATCGAAAAGTTTAGTTTAAAGAGGATATAAATTTATTTGCTGAGCGTAGGAAAACTGAAACTAGGTTGGATATAAATGTTTGGACAATTTGAAATAAAAAAGATCTTTAGAAGCGTTTTCATGCACGAGACGAAATTTTGATCGAGAACAGAAAAATAATTGCTGCGAAATGGGCATTTATCTGTAACTAGTCGCATATTTTCGAGTTTTCCTTGAGTAAAATTTTTCTAAAGAGAAACACTTAAACGAATATTATTTCATAAAAAAGTACGAGAAATAATACGAAGTTAAATTTAAACATTTTCTGATACTCTATAGTGTAAATGTACGACTGACGTTAAATAGAACCAATGTTATGTTTTGAATACAATCGATTTATTGCAATTATATCGATTGAAATGGAAATAGTTTGAATAGTATTGAGCTATTACTTTTTACCACATTTATTTTTTATCGTAACCCATTTAATTCCACCTGATAACGTATTTTAAAATTCAGATAGATATAAAAAAATTCATATTTAACTCAATCCCTTATTTTACTTGTGTTGAAATACACTTAAACAAGTGCATATTTATTGAGATATAGCGCTATTCGATACAATGAAAAATCTGATAATTATGAAAACTATGCACTACTTTGAGTTATGACAAATTTAAAATGTGTTTCATTTAATATCTAAATCGAGTTGAATGTTATGTTTAACAAACAAACATTATACGAAATACAGGAATTAAAAAGATCATTACAGAAGGCAGTGTCCCTTTTTAAAAAAAACTAGACTGAATGTGTTTCAAATATTTTCATTTCTGTTATTTTGTTTTTATTTCTGTTGACTTCTCATAATGCATTAATACTACTGTGTTAAAGTCGGACATTCGTTAATTTTATACTGATGCAAAAGTTTCAATATTCACTAACAATTGTTATAAATTTGCAAATTCAATGCCGCGCAATATATTTGTTTCTGCTGTGAATGCCTTTATCATTATGAAAACGTAAAAATTATTGCAAAACGCAATTTTAATAGATTTAATTTCACAAGACTGGCAAAATACGGATATATTGTACAACAATATATGGGCTGCGTTAGTGCGTAATTTTTTTCTATAGATATTCTATTTATATTATTGTAGACTCACATATAACGAAATAATCTATGCTCTTGATTTCATGATTAATTTTGGCTTTCATAAGTGATAAACTATTTTTTTTTAAATTTAGGCACAGTACTTATAAACACTCCAATTGTAGTATGCCGCAGGATTCTGAAATGTCATGCCTATTGTTCCAATTCGTCGCATACCTAGACATTGAACCAGTCGTGAATAAAATAATTTAAGATGTCCGTCCAAAATAATTCTATAAATCTCAAGATCCAAATTATATAAAAATACAAACTTGAAGCAGAAAATCATTGATCAATAAGGCTAGGTATGTTTATATATATGTAAAAGATAAAAAATTTCCTAAAAAAATTCATTTCTTTCAGAAACGAGATCTAAATTTACACACATTTAATGTGAGAAACGGTGAACATTTTATGAACTAATAATTTTGGATATCAAATAAGACAAAGCCCAATTGATTTCGCCTGTTAATAATTACGTTTGCTTAGTATGTTCAAAATAAAAATCCAGTTAATAATTGATAAACCGCTAAAATAAATACATCAAACAATAATGACTCGTCTTATAATAAAATGCAAAGATTATAAGAAATTTTATTAATAAACTAAAACTGTTTCATTTAAATTTTTGCTGAAAGTTCTACTAATTAATATATAAATATTTTTGGAAGATAAAATAAACTGCAAATAGGAACGGAAAGAAATTTTGAATAAAGGTTTGATAAATAATTTGTATACATTAATTTCAGATCAGGCTCATTGTTCGGACATGCTTTCTTTGTTAGAATAAATTAGGCCACATTCTTCTTAATAAATATTTTCATACCTGGATAAAACCTTTATTCCATTAGATTTTGTAATTATTTTAAATCTGACTTCTGAAGGACATGCGTACGATTTTTCCGTAATGTTTCACGCAAATGCAATTGATTGTTATTATTTTATTTATTGATGATTTTGAAAAATCAAAACACGCCAGATCTTCTCAATAGTGGTATATTTGCTAAGTCCGGCGGCCTGTTAGATAAAGTGAGATAGGTGTTTATATCAAGTTCGCAGACTTGATGTAAAGAATGGCATATGTTATCTATGAGAACAAAACTCCAGTCTTTCTTTTTCTTTTGTTATTTTATGCCAGTAAATCGGCTTATTAGATGGAGGAAAAGCACTTCAATGCAAAATATAATGTATATTTAAATTCATACATGAAGATAAATGTTTTACAATTATGATAACAAATAAACGAATTGCAATTGCATTGGAAATGATTTTTTTTTAAATAAATGAGTGATACCTTGTCAAAATTTCCAATTGACATCAGAAAGTACCATATTACAATCGCCAACTGCATTATTGCTATTCTTATTTGTTGTAACCTTTGATTTGCATTCATTTGATACATTTTAAAATTAAAATTATACGTAAATCATGGAGATAGGTATTGCAGAATAGCAATTATGAGGTCGATCGGGATTAAAAAGTTGGATGCAGTAATAGTCAATTTTCTTCCAGCAATAGATAAAAAAAGATTTGAGGTTACTTCAAGCTCGTAAACTTCATTAATAGAATTTTTACAACCATCAGCGCAATCAATGTTTGTTTTATTTTAAATAATTAGTTTCTTATTTTTAGATATAATATTAATACATTTATAATTTAAGCAGGGCGCAAACTAATTCAAATCTGGTTCTTTACCCTTAAATTGCTAGATTCTTAGTCATCGTATTTACATATACTTCAGCGTACTAAATCAGCAATTGATTGAGCTTGAAAACTTAACGTTTACAGTATGCTTTAAAATCGAATGTTAACTATATTTAATATAAGAATACGCCTTAAATGGTAAAAATACATTGGTTTAGTACAATGAGAAAATACATTGTACAGAGTATAATCAATATAACGTTTCAGATGACAAAATGTAAACGTAAGGAAGAATAAATCCATTCCAAAAAAATTTTTTCAAGCAAAAGCAAAATATTCTGACTTTTATTTAAACCACCTACAATCATTATTAAGTTAAAACATGCGTAAAGTAAAATTTCAAATTAAAATAATTCCAACACTTACGATCTCAGATACCACAGAAATAGGCGAATTGTCCTCATCAGAGTGTTTACTAACAAGATATTGATTATATTGTATAATGCACGACTCACACTTTAGCAGTCAGTAAGAAAGGGGTGCAAACAATAGTTTAAATCCTTATTTATTAATGTAGAATTTGCTAAATCTGAATAGTTTCATACGAAATACTGTCAAAATCGAATAAATCTATAAATAATTTAAAATTGCATGCTTTGCGTGGACTTGATAGAATATCAGGTCAGTTTAAGGAATGTGAATTGGAAGCACTGAGACTTAAATCTTCACTGCGACAAAGATATTAGATGCTGATGAGTGTGCAATTCGTAAAAAGCCAGTCAACATGACAAACTGGGCTTCCTGGCCCACGCAATGTTTAGTTAATGCTATCAACTTATATATAATCATATATTGCCAATGTACGTTAATTCATTAGCACTTCTCCAGATCACAAGTTTTCAGTTTTATAATAAAACTTTGGTAATGGCCAGTCGTAAATTCAGGACGAAAATGACTTCAAAGAAGGGTTTCGTTAAGTGATTACTGACGAAAGAACATATGTTGATATAAAATTAAAGATTGGATGCAATAACAGGTTTCCGTGAAATGTGTGATTCTCCATCGAATTTTCATGATTTCAAATCGTCACCATGGCACTTCTAGCGAACACTAATAATCGATCAAAATATAAAAAGCAGTTTATTGGACGAATTGAATTTTATTAATTTTAAAAGTGTAATCTTTACTACAATATATATATATATATATATATATATATATATATATATATATATATATATATATATATATATATATATATAACGAATATTCAGACTTGTTGCCGCACGAAATTTATAAATATATATATATATATATACATATATATATATATATATATATATATATATATATATATATAATTTATTTATATATAGTCAAATGCTGCAGTATGCTTATATATTTTAATCTTATTTAAATACTTATATATATATATATTAGCAGATTAAACGAAATAATTCATCAGGTAACCAAGGCAATTCATCTAGAAGGTCAATTTTGCCCATATTATGAGTATGTCAGTTACTGTGCAGAATTTATCGCAGATTGGACAAAAACCTGCGACAAAAATTTCTTATTCTCAAAAACAATCCGTTGCGCCACCTGTGTCGAATTTTACATGTAAGTTGAATTTGTATACACAATCATGTTTTGGAATCACCTAAGACCTGAAGTTCTTACTAGCCACCACCGACCTATCATTATACAGCAGATGTAATGCCACTTGATAGAGTCATACTGAATTGAAGTCTAATGACAGGATTTTAATTATATAGATGTTCTCAATAAAAAATAAATATGGTGTCAGATAGCAAGAGCAATTCATGCGTCCAGTCTTGCTTTTAATTTGTAAAGTAGATTTACGAATTCGCAGCGAATGGGATTCGAACTGGGCCACACCTGCTACAAACTGTGGTAATCTATCTTAAAGGCTACATCACATGGAGCATTCGTTGTTGCAAAAAATAATGTTGTACTAATAAATAATCAGAAACTCTTCTCAGAAATGGTATAAGGAGATAGAGTTAGGCGATACCACATACATTTAAACAGCACGTATTTTTTAATGTACCTGTAAAATATATTTCTACAATAAAATGATAAATAAATAAATACCCGCAGAGTCAAGATATTTTTATTTTCATCGTAAAAGGATTATTCTAAAAACAAATTAATACGAGTATAGGCTATTAATATTCTACATCCTCATAATTGTCATTATAATGCTAATTAATTCTAAAAAAATCAAAGCCAATAGCAATTGCACACGTTGCAGATTTTATTAAAGCTGTTGCCTTTACTTTTTTTTAAATGGAAAGCGATTTATATTGCAGAGACGTGCAGTGTAGCAAACTGCCAGCAAAACACAACACACCAGCTGTTAGACTTAATCTGCAATTACAACATTTCAGACAGAGAACACCCGTATTTGAAAATGTGTGGTGTTGAAGAGAAACTACATAAAGAAAAATAAAAAAATTACCATTGCTTCTAGAATATTAATAATTTTAATTTGTTTTATAATGAAAAACGCTTTTCTAAGCTCGAAATACGCATGAATATAATATAATTCATTGTCAAATTTTAGAATTTATAGGATGAATGTTGTATAGAATGACTAAATGTTTGCAAAATAAAACAGACTGAGAATTTATACGCTTTCAAACAAAATTTTGTTGTATACTCCAACGACTTATTAAAATTTAAATAACACAGCTTATAAAATGCGCACATTTTAAGCAACGAATGAGCGGAACCCCAAATCATATTCAAAATGCTTGGCATAATGATAAATGAAGTAAGCACAACAAATTCACTATAATACGATAACTCTTCGTGAAACCATTTCAGAACGTATAAAAAAAATAAAAAAGTCTACATTCCAATTTTTATATTATTTTGGCTCAAAAAGTTCGCAGCAGCGTACTGAAAATGGTTAACAGAAATTTTAAGGAACATATATATAGGAATATATATATATATATATATATATATATATATATATATTATATGCATACATACATATATTTATGTTTTCGAACGATTGAAATGATTGTGTTTATCGGTGAGAACAAACTCTTAGGCCTGTGTTTGCTAACATTTTCGCTCAAATAATGTAAATTTGGGGTCTGATGACAAAATGGAATCGTCAACTGTGATGTGCCAGCTTCGAAATTATCGTTATGCTACAATATGGCTCTTTGCATTACTAGTACAGCAATATTACACAGAAACATTAAAAATGATAACATTTATATGATTTTTTGTAAAACTTATGCGGTAATATCGATTTACTCCAAAAACCGACATAATTTATGTAGTTTAATAAATCGCACTGCTTTATTTTATTTCTGTCATGCGTTATTTTAGTATTCTAACTCAATATTAAGCTGTAATTACATTTCGTATACTCATAATATTCATAGTAACCATAAAATATGACATTGTGAATTTCTTCATTAATTGCAAATTAATGGTGAAAGTGGCACAGACTTATTTCGTGTAGACCATTACAATGTGTGCGCAACCTGAGTCAAACGCATAGTGCGGATTTCGGATGTCTCATAATCGAATGGTAATTTGTTAAAATACGGATATCAGAGGTCCCAATTAACGCAGACTGTAATATAAGTAAGTACCAGCAATGATCTAAGATTCTAAGAATTATACATTACAAAAAGGACACTTTCCATTCTTGGAGCATTAAAAAAACCAGAACTTAGCCACCTGATAAACAGTAGCTGCTTGCAGATTCCTATACAATTCAGATGTCATCTGTGTCTCATTTTTACTTAGTTCAAGGTTATGGTCTTGATATACACGTCATTCCCAATATGCATACCGATTTGTCATTATAAAGTCGAAAATATAATTCATCAATTCGACCGGTTACCATATTATTACAAATTCTTCACGTATCGTCCCGAATTTTACCGCGGAATTTTAACTTCTAAAGGGGCAGATTAAAGCTACAGCTTAAGAGAAACTAAACCATATCATTCGCACAAATGAACAAAAATATAATTTTGAAAACGATTAAAGTGTTTTAACATCTGGCGCTTCATTTCTGGAGAAGCACATTTTGCTCTGTTTACTGGCATTGAATTAATAGTGCCTCTCGCTCAAACGCCATGTTTATGATAAATAAGTTGTGAACAATTTGGACTTTAAACTTAGACCATTGGTCTTGACAAAGGTGAATTTAAAAACCTTTAAGTTAGAAACAGTCTATGCACGCCAATTT
>JAQBSW010002832.1:0-94905 GCA_029291075.1 Eudiplozoon nipponicum
TAATCATAAAGCTAATCCATACAAATTTTAAACTATAATAACATATCCATTTCCTTAAGTCCATAGGGCATCTTTTACTAATGATTTTACATTAACATTTAGGTTACTATCTCTCTTGAAGGTTATTGATCGTTTAGTAATAAAACAACTTGATACAATTTTACCTGTTAATTTTGATAAATTTCAACGTGAATATAAAAAAGGTCACTCAACCTTAACGAATATATTGCCCTACAGTAATCATATCATTGATCAAGACTACAAAACTTTGATGCAATAATATTTATGATAGATATCTCAGAAGCATTAAATTCAATTTCTTGTGACGTCTTCCTGAAGGCTCTAAGTTCCCCATGGGTGTTCTCTCATATTTTACGTCTTTTTTTCTTTTTAATAGAAACATGTTTATTCAGTTTAATCATAAGAAATCTAGACAGCTGCGAGATACGTCCGGAATATTTCAGGGTTCGAGGCTGGTTCCAATCTTGTTTGAAATTGTTTTTGCTTCTATACAAAAGGTAAACATATGTGGTCAGATAAGTAAATTTGCTAACTATTTGAAAATTTTCTTCATTTTTGTTCCAAATAATATCAAATATAAAATTAAAAATTTAACGTTATATATTTACGATTTGAGTACACATTTAATGAGGCTAGGGTTGAAAATTAATTATAAAAAAGATACAGGTGTTAAAATTAGCTATCAAACTGATATGGATTATATATACCTCCATGGTTTCTTGGTAAATGATGTCACCGTAATATGTTAAAACAGGAAGTTACGGATCTTAGTACGACTTTTTTATACGGCTTCTGCGGAGAGGCACATTGAAAATAAATTTGGCTGTGCTTAAAAAGTATAGGCATTGATAATAAGAAATATTTTATTGAACGAAATTCAATTACAAATGTATGACAGTTGGACAAGGCCTACCTTAGTATATGCAGCTGCTACATGGAACCTAGTTAAAAAGGGTCTGTTGAATATGTTGGAAGCTATACGCAAAGGAATTTTGAAAATCATTTGTGTTTTTTTCTTTTTTAATCCATGAATCTAGGTTATAACGTTTATCTTAGCAATCTTTATGGATTAGACGATTAATATATTGAATAAAAATATGGATATGTATTTACATGAACTCAATCACGAAGATTCATAATAAAAAGACTAGATCGGACTTATCTGCGATTATTCAGCAAATTGGTGTGAAGCTTGCAATTTAATTCATTATATTTTCTAAAATTTACTTTATATAGACAATCACCAAGCATAATACGTGAAAAATCTACGAACATGATCTCGTTTAAGTTATTGAGTTCTGAAGTTTTAAAACACTATAATTTATTAGATCTTTCTCAGTTAGAACTTTACAATAAATTTGCTTGAATTAGCAAGTTAAATAGATAAAACGGTTAAGGGTGTAGAGGCTCCTAACCTATTCGTGTCTGAGAACCCCATAGATGCCAGATCGCTTGTAGTCCTAAAATTTACAGTAGAAACTGATATGCTTATATTTCCATTCGCATCTGCTAAATTCAAATCCGCAATATCTTGTACTAACTTACTTGTGTCCTCAAATTTAATATCAGCCTCCATGTCTGGTTAGTTTAATTATTAAATCGACACTTAATGTTAGGCAATCGGAATGCGAAACCTGTCTCGCGCAAACTCCAAAACAAATAATCTGGAAGGAGATATACGTGAACAACAGAATAATCAAATTACCTGTTCCAGAACGTCCCTTCTATGTGTGCTTCAATAACAAAATGCAAGACAGTTTAAGCAGAAATATATTGTAAATGTTTATCCGTTTTTAATAAAGAAAAATGTGAAAATTGCAGCAGACCAAAAGAGGATACAACCAGTCGAGGAACTTGACACTCGAAAACTAAAAAATGGCGCACAATTCAAAGTCAAGTATTTAAACAAAGAATGCTCTGGAAAATAAAAGAAAAATTCTTTTTAAACAAAATTCGTTACAATCAGCCATGATGGTTTAAATTTATCAGTTAATGTTACTTTATAGCTGGCGGAGGATTTATCTTCCTCCACAAAGGCACATATTTTTCTGCCTCAACGTATTCTGCAAAAAAAACAGTGTTATTGAGAAAAAATTATAAAATTATCTATTTGTTTCCTACGTTTTGGCGGAAGAAACGCCTATTTCTTATTTACCATAGAAAATTTCAAACTTTTTTAAAAAGCAATAATTTTATATTGCGTTTTAAAAGACAAAAACAATCTAAAACTAGTGAAAATTTTCAATTATACTTCTGATTTCACTTTTTGCACGCTGTTGGATCAGTTAATAAATGTTGTTTGAATTCAGAAATACTATATTAAAAGTGTACTGTACAACTTAATTTTGTTTTGTTTCCACTTCTGTTTAAATTGATTTTACTTCATAATATACAATTCTATTATATTCTATTACAAAATCTAATTGAACATCTTTTAATTTAAATACTGTTTGTTGCGGAGAACTAATATATATGCAAGTATGTATTAGGTGTTGCAAACCTAGAAACAAATTAGTTCAGTTGTGACCAGAAGGATAAACCAAAGGCAGCATGAACGGAAAGTATAATCTCATTCACATTCGTTTCGTGCTTACTGGCGACTCATCAGTAGGAGCTGGTATTACGCCCTTTAACCACTATATATTTGGTAGAAGAATGTGGAATAATAGGACGGTACAATCTCCTAGACGAATGTGTAAACCTGTAATAGTGAAGCTAACATAATCTAAAGTCAACGACAATACGACTTCAAAGCTAACTCACACTATATAATATATATACCGAGTCTGTAAAGGATACTAACACTATGGCTATTGTGTTAGTAACCGATACCAACATTATTGTACTGAAAAGGTACATGGTACTAACACTATGGTTTCCGAGTCGGAATGTGGAGGTTAATTTAATTATTGGACATCAATTAACTCCTCATATAAAAATAAATCAAATTTTATTTTTGGACATTTGATGTTATCGCTGGTTTCGTAAAACAATATTGTATTTTTTTTTTAAATATTGTAAATTTTTTGGAAGTTCTTTTGTTCATATTGTCGAAGTTTTTGACTTGTCTTGTCGAAGGTTAAAAGAGAGTTTTATCTGAGTTGCTGAATTGCACAAGCGGAACACTGCGTGGTTCCATCTACGATATCTTTGCTAATAAATTATTGTAATCCACTCATCTATTGTTCTGATTATTTATGAGAGAGAAGAATCTCAAATTTGCTTCAGGTAATTGACGTGGATATTTGTTTTTAAGGTCACCACCGTCTTGCTCTATAATCTGTGATTATCAGTGTATCCTGGTAAGCTTAATAAATATAATATATAAATTGCAAGTAATTTAATAATATTATGGCTGGTTTATTAAATATTGAGGATACAGAGCAGATAGCAATTGGACTTAAGGATTGTAGCTTAAAAGATAGTTCAGAGGAACTTAAGTGTTCCAAACTAGATGATCATACCGAATATATGGATTTTCCGGGCCTGACATTCCAGAGGCTCTGTTATGGTAGTGACCAAAGCGCCTTTACAAAAAATGGCGACCACGCCAGGATCCTCTATGCGGAAAGATATGATGTAGATGATCGCTTTTGCCGCAATTCTATGGATAGCAATGTTAAGCTTAACATGCACAGACCAGACAACCATTCTGAATGGGTCGAACAAGCAAAATTTTATTTTAAACTAAAAAGTATGACCGACCCTAGAGAAAGGTTTGCTTCGGCCTCGTGGTGCTTACCTGAGCCGTTAAAAAAGAATATCTTTAGAATCAGGAAATTTGTTTCTGAGAACGAACCGGCAAATGCATTTGAGCTTCTAGTCGAAAAACTCCATGGACGATATCGACCCGAGAGGATTGAACGGATGACTGACTTGTTACGTCAGGAAAAGATGGGAAATCAACTCACATGTGAATTTTATGACAGACTTATTTCAAAATCCATCGGGCTTGATATATCTGAGGAAGTTATAAATAGTATATTTGGAGCAGAATTGTCTGCTAGACTAAGAGCCATCTTGGATGTCTATGATACATTGAAACTAGAGTGGCCAAAGAAGCTCAAAGGGTTTGACAAAGTGTATCGTCAGAAGGAACCTAAGGTGTATGCAGTAACAGCAGATTCACGCCTGGAACAGCAACTCAGACATCTCTCAGAGAGACTTCTGACCGTAGAGAATGAATTAAGTACCCTCCGCAGAGATGTGAGTTGGATAAATAACATTAAGGAAAGTTCCAACAGAGGTAGGGTAAATTCTCGGAGTCAAAGTTCAAATTCCAAGCATTGGAGAGGCGAATCGTGTGAGGGTGTACAAGGACCACGCGAGTGATGCATTTCGCATCGTAAATACGTTGAGTTTGGAAAATGTCAGGAGGGGGGTGCACGTTTTCAAAGTTGGGTGGTCCCCGATGGAAAGGAAGTGGTCTCCCTGTAGCCTGGTCTAAGCTGCCGGAAAACGAGTGGAGCCCCCACTAATAGGAGCCGTAGGGGGGTTGCGCATGCAAGGCTCCGAGGTATGCATATTCGAGGCATACTAAAATCATCAAAGTTAGGTTTGGAAGCTTCGATGGAAGAAACGCGCGGTAATACAGTCCGTAAATATGTTAGATTTCGGCTGGAAGGTAATCTTAAAGAGGTTTCTGATTATAGCAACAATAAGTTCGTTATAACAGATGAAATTAGCGGGTTAAACTTCTAAATAGACACGGGTGCGGAGGTGAGCATAGTTTGATCCGATGTGGTGGAAATAGATAGTCCAACAATCGATTGTCAACTATGGGCTGCTAATGGAAGTTCAATTGAGGTTAAGGGAGTTAAAGAACTGTCAGTGACGTTGGGGCATAAATCTCCATTTACGTGTAATCTTCTGGTCGCTGATATAAAGTATAACATCATTCAGATGGATTTTTTGATCCATTTTAATCTTGCTTTAGATCCCAAATCTAGAACCATTGGATAAGGCACTGGGATAGTGACTTATGCTGAGACTGGGACCTCAGTAGTTAGGTCAGTGACACTACCCAGACCCGTCGTCGGCGATGACTTGGTGGATGTCATCGAGAAACACCTGGCCGGGTTTCTACCATTCAAAGCTAAGCAAAATGGTTTAAATACAGGTATAGAACATCAAATCGAGTTGGTGGTACCACTACCCTGATCACAGAAGGCTCAAACGTTAGCACAACATAAGCAGCAGGTTGCTATTGAAGAATTTAAGCGGTTGAGAAAAGAAAGAATTTGTATGCTTTCAAATTTCAACTTTGCATTTCCAATAGTGGTAGTTCCCAAACCTGAACCAGGTCAAGGGATGGTTTGTGGTAATTATCGTCTATTGATTTCGGTAACGAAAGGTGATTCGCATGCTCTACCAAACCAGAGTACCTTGCTCAGAGATATAATGGGGTATGAGTTACATACAACGTTAGATCTGCAGAAGGCTTACTATCAAGTACCTATGGAGCCAGAATCTATACCGCTCACAGCAGTGCGATTCCCTGGATGAGGATCACATGAATTCTTATGTATGCCTTCTGGTTTGAAGAATCCAAGCAGACATTCCAGCGTCTGACAGAGGAAGTTCTTCAAGACTGTCCATTTGCTAGAGTGTATAGAGATGACATCATTATATATAGTCAATCTCGGGAGGAACACCGAGAGCACTTGGACGTTGTTTTGTCTAAGCTGGAACATTATGGATTGGTAATGAAACCAGAAAAGAACATGATTGGTTGCTCTGCGTAAAATTTCTTGGACACACCATTTCCAAGGATGGAAGCAAGCCCTTGGAAGATAAGGTACAAGCAATCAAGGATGTGTCAAAACCCAGAACTGTACGCCAGTTGCGTAGATTTTTGGCATGATTAGCTACTATCGTCGTTTCATACCAGGTTTAGCTGGAATTTTGGGGTCGTTAACTCGACATTTAGTTCGTGAACGGAGCATGATCAAGAAGTCCTGGCCTATTAATTTAATCCAAGACGACAAGGAAAAATTCCAGAAGGCCAAAGATCTGTTAAGCCAAATAACCAAATTAGCACCTGTGGATTGGACTAAGCCGTTTGAGCTGGACACAGATGCTTCTGATGTAGCCATAGTAGCATTGTTACATCAACGGGATAATGGTATAGTCAAGCCGATTGGATTCTATAGTCGGAAACTCCAAGATTGCGAGAAGCGATATGACACGCTTGGAAAGGAGTTACTAGCAGTTCATTTTGAGCTCTACCTAGATGGACATCAGTTTATGATATTAACTGATCATAAACCGTTGTTAAGTATCCTTGCGTAAGCAAATAGGCTAAATTATTCTCGGCGAGTGAATTCACAAACAACCCGACTCGCAGAATTTGATTTTACCATTAGTCATATCTCAGGAAAAGAGAATGTGGTGGCAGATACTCTCAGTAGACCAGACGTATCAGATGAAGATATGATTCGTTCAGAGTCACTCGTATGCTCTATTGTATCTTCTAATGATTTTGTCCAGCAATTGATGGAAGCACAAGGTCTTGATCCTTTAGTAGCTTTGTTGGAAAAGAATCCTGCATATTCACGCAGGAAGATTGGAGATAAGTGGTTATTATGTGAAATCTCCAGGAGCCAACCTAGACCTTATGTACCGTTAGAATTAAGGTATAAGGTAATTCAACAGCTACATGAATTCAGTCATACTTACATTAAGGCAACTATCAGGATGGTCACTGATAGATATATATGGCCTAAGATGTCTAAAAACAAAAGAGTCTGGGTAAGGACATGTGCCCGTTGTCAAACTTGTAAAGTTTGGCGTCATACCAAAACTGAAATTAAAACGATTGGTATACCAGCGGGTCGGTTCATGCATGTTCATATTGATATAGTAGAAATGCCCGAAATTTATAGCCAAAAGTATTTACTCACGATGGTTGATCGTTTCAGTCGTCAGTTTGAGGTAGCAATCCTGAAGGACATGACAGCTCAAGAAGTCTTACTTATGTTCTTGCATAATTGGGTGTCGCGATATGGTGTATCGGTAAGGGTAACTACTGATTGTGGTAGTCAGTTTATGTCTGAACTGTGTATCAGATCATGGGGATAGAAGTAAGACACACATGTGCTTATAATCCCAGAGCTAATGGGATGGTTGAGAGACTGCACAGGGAGCTGAAGGCTGCATTACGCTGCACCGGTGGATCCAGTTGGATACATGATTTGCCCATAGTTTTGTTGGCAATGCGAAACAGATACAGAGTTAAGTTGGGAACATCCAGAGCAGAACTTGTTTATGGAGAGCCTTTGAGGTTACGTGGAGATCTTCTAATAGAAGCTCCAAGTTATCTCGATTGGGCCTCTAGTTCAGTAGATTGGTTTGCTGGAGCATTGAGAGATAAAATGAGTCGTTTAGCTCCAAACAAAACTAGAAGTCAAATGTCTAAATGCTATGTATCGTCAGATTTTAAAGTGGCATCAAATGTATACATAAGTAACGGGAACAGACAGAATTGTCTGACTCCGTTTTATATGGGGCCATTTAAAGTCAAGTATATGACTGATGAAAGTGCATTTATAGAAGTAAATGGCACAGTAAAGTGTGTACAACTGGATCGCTGCATTCGAAAGTTTATATGGACTGAGGAGGAGGCTGGGGAAAAATATCCATCGAAGTATCCAGAAGCTAATGCGAGATGTAACTCGGAAATGTATGAGAAAAAGGAAGAGTCAAACAAGTATGGAAAAGAAGTAAAGATAAAAACCAAGACAACTAAAAATAAAGAACAATGCAATATGAAAATGAAATCTAGTGAAGTACCAGCACAACTTGTTGAAACTCGTTCTGGAAGAATCATCAAGAAACCGAAGAATGAGTACTACATTGTAACACGCAGCTCCGCGTTACAATCCAACGATGTTCGATTTTGACAAATACAGTGCTCTTTAAGTTCAAATAATCTAACTTTGTTCTTACACAAAATTTCTCTTAACTGTGATTTTAGAAACAATCTCTGTTAGTTTCACGCAGTTTTAATTGATATTTCTTGAAATGCAATTTTAATTGTAATTAATAGGGTTTTTATTAAATAAACAGAACCGCGCGCGATCCGCGTGGATCACGCGGCTAACTATTGTGTCACAGCGGATTTATTTCGCACAGATGGATTTTTCGCAATTTACGTGAAGGATTTACTGTTCACAGTTAACTGTGCCATTCCGAATTTCAGAGAAAAATGGATTATAATAATGACATGAGTTAGAAACATAGAAAGCAGTGAATTAGATATTTGTGAGTTTTGTCAGTGAAGTCTTTACACGGATCACACACAAACATTTTCAAGGACAACTTTTAACAGTGACTATGTTCATATCATCATGTATTTTCAATCGGTCGCATGTATTCATTTCAATTCAGACATTTGTGTAAGAATAACTGCTTGTGTGCAAAATACGTTTCTTTATAAACAGAGCTCATTTTAACATTTGCCGTCTAGAAGACGGACAATTTAGTTTAACTGTGACTGGTGTTTAAAACATTCATTTGTGTTAAAATTTGTTTTTATTGCCGACCAGAACATGGTCAATTTAGACTAACTGTGAATTCCATTTATTTTTGCAACTTTGTGTACAATATACGTGTGATAACTCATTTTTGCCTTCTCGCATCAACCACCAGAAAAAGATCAGAGACTGATCATGAGTACGGGTAGTAATAATAGCCACCATGGATATGTAGGAAGGGTACAGAATCACGAACTAGATAGCTACCCTGCAAAAATACTCCTACAACATCATGTATGGTTAATCATCTTAAACATGAGGGTGTATGTAGAGGTTAATTTAATTATTGGACATCAATTAAATCCTCATATAAAAATAAATCAAATTTTATTTTTGGACATTTGATGTTATCGCTGGTTTTGTAAAACAATATTGTATTTTTTGAAAAAATATTGTAAAATTTTTTGGAAGTTCTTTTGTTCATATTGTCGAAGTTTTTGACTTGTCTTGTCGAAGGTTAAAAGAGGAGTTTTCTTCTGAGTTGTTAAATTGCTCAAGCGGAACACTGCGTGGTTCCATCTACGATATCTTTGCTAATAAATTATTGTAATCCACCTATCTATTGTTCTGATTATTTATCAGTGAGAAAAATCTCAAATTTGCTTCAGGTAATTGACGTGGATATTTGTTTTTAAGGTCACCACCGTCTTGCTATATAACTTGTGAATATCAGCGTATCCTGGTAAGCTTAATTAATATAATATATAAATTGCAAGTAATTTAATAATATTATGGCTGGGTTATTAAATATTGAGGATACAGAGCAGTTAACAAGTGGACTTAAGGATTGTAGCTTAAAAGATAGTTCAGAGCAACTTAAGTGTTCCAAACTAGATGATTATACCGAATATATGGATTTTCCGAGCCTGGCATCCCAGAGGCTCTCTTATGGTAGTGACCAACAGGCCTCTACAAGATATCAATTTATGCTATAGTTCACCGAAATTGAGAATTACAACGATTTCTGAACATCTGTTACTCCAGTAAATCCATATACTCTGGCCTTGATAGATATCAGTTATCACATTTCGCGGTAAGCATGACATTATTCAACTCAATATATAACAGTTAAACACTGTTTGTTGCGGAGAACTAATATATATGGAAGTACGTATTAGGTGTTTCAGACCCAGCAACAAATTAGTTCAGTTGTGACCAGTAGGATAAACCAAATACACCATGAACGGAAGGTATAATCTCATGCACATTCGTTTCGTGCCTACTGGCGACTCATCGGTAGGAGTCGTTATTACGCCCTTTAACCACTATATATTTTGGTCAAGAATGTGGGATAATAGGACGCTACAATCTCCAAGACGAATGTGTAAACCTGTAATAGTGAAGCTAACATCATAATACATACTTGCATATATATTAGTTCTCCGCACCAAACAATATTTAACTGTTATATATTGAATTGAATGATGTCATGCTTACCGCGAAATGTGATAACTAATATCGATCAAGGCCAGAGTGTATGGATTTACTGGAGTAACAGGTGTTCAGAAATTGTTGTAATTCTCAATTTCGGTGAACTATAGCATAAATTGATATCCATCCTGTTGGTACCATGTTCTGACTCGGAAACCATAGTGTTAGTACCATGTACCTTTTCGGTACAATAATGTTGGTATCGGC
This sequence comes from Eudiplozoon nipponicum, assembly GCA_029291075.1. Classification (NCBI taxonomy): domain Eukaryota; kingdom Metazoa; phylum Platyhelminthes; class Monogenea; order Mazocraeidea; family Diplozoidae; genus Eudiplozoon; species Eudiplozoon nipponicum. The sequence goes on from JAQBSW010002832.1 coordinate 10,194, forward strand.
TACTAACACAATAACCATATTGTTAGTATCCTTTACAGACTCGGTATGTATTATATAGTGTGAGTTAGCGTTGAAGTCGCATTGTCGTACACTATATGATGTTAGCTTCACTATTGCAGGTTTACACATTCGTCTAGGAGATTGTACCGTCCTATTATCCCTCATTCTTGGCCAAAATGTATAGTGGTTATAGGGCGTAATACCGGCTCCTACTGATGAGTCGCCAGTAAGAACTAAACGAATGTACATAAGATTATCTTTTTTAATTTGGCAGGAAGTAACGGCCTCTCCTCAGATAAAATAACTTTTCAATTTGTGTTGATGTGATGCAAAGTGATGTTGGCATATAGCGCTGATTTGCTGAGATTGCAAAGATGTTTATATATCCGAAATTTTGAATGAACTGTAATGAAGAACGTTTGGAAGCTATTGTAAAAATGCTTTTGTCGAGTCCAGTGGCGGGGTCAATGATCTTCTGATTTGCTAGATTTATTATAAGCCTATATTTTAATAGAAAAGAAAAGCCTAGAATGTTGTGTGAGGCCTTGGCTATAATAAAGTTGAGAGGAATATCATGGTTTAACCTATTTTAAAAGAGCGACGTAGATAACCGTAAATGGAAAAGATCTCACTGGCGGCTTTTTCAGGCTATATCCCTAAAGAAATCTCGATATCCGAGTCAACATCGAGAACGGAAACTGCTGCATTAGTTTTTACAATTAATTCCGCTCCGTTTTAAATATATAATTTCCAAAGATTCCCTGCATTGTTTGGCCAGATCATATTTGAAGATTAATTAATCATTTAGTTCAGAAGCATTATTTAATTTTTCAATGCAAGTTTAATACTAATCAGTCAAAAGGAATCAACACGAATTGCTACATTGTTGTTTGAAATCTGATTCTGTCGTTCGTGTGCGAAGAATCCACACTGAAATTAAAACAGCGGCCGCTTTGGTGGTACTACTAGCACTGCAGGCAATTTCGACATAAGTAAAATAATTTTGGTGATTATAGAACCAATTTATTAAAAAAAAAAGGTTGTTTAAATTTCGAAGTGATCCCGTTTGTTATTTTCACTGATAGGTCCAGCTCAGCGAAAATTTCGTCCGTGGATTTCTTAAACTGTGCCTTGCTCATGAAGAACCTGACAAAGATTTAAGACAAAACTGAATATGATCCCTCTCGTGAGGATGGCATGATTCCATTGGAAAGTTGATTCACCGGCTGATTTTGACCTAGCCTAGATATAAGAATTTTCATCATTGGAAATAGCTAACAAAACATTATTCAAAGTAAATAAAAATAGGATAATGGAAATTAAATTAAAAATGGAAATATTAAATATACTTTCCTGAAATTTTTCAATGTCAATAACAGAGCGCTTATCTGAAGACTCGGTATATTAAAAGTAGCTAACAAGACATTATTCAAAGTAAATAAAATAAATAGGATAAGGGAAATTAAATAAAAAATGGAAATATAAAATGTACTACCAAGAAATTTTCAATGTCAATAACAAAGCGCTTATCCGAAGACTGGTCTATATATATATATATATATATATATATATATATAGAGAGAGAGAGAGAGAGAGAGTTAGCGTTGAAGTCGCATTGTAGAAGACTTTGTGTTATGTTAGCTTCATTACTGTAGGTTTAAACATTCGCATAGGAGGTTGTATCGTCCTGTTTTCCCATATTCCTCACCCAAAAATATTGTTGGTAAAGGGCGTAATATCAGTTCCGACTGAGCAGTCGCCAGTAAGCACGAAACGAATGTGCCCAAGATTAAACTTTCCGCTCATACTGTCTTTAGTTTATCCCTCTGGTCATAATTGAACTAACTTGTTACTAGGTGCGTTACATGAAATACATACTTGCATAAAATTGCGGATTAAACAGATTTCGAAAATCTGATGATGCATACAATAATAATTTGTTTCTGACAGTTGTTCGCATTTTGATAACAATGTTAATATATCGTTGATAATTTTGCTCAACTAAAGTCGAATAGAATATTTGCTTAAAATACTGACGTAGATTAATAGCAGTCGTCTGCAATCCGTACAATGCAAAATAAATTCATACTAATTTGTACTTTATTAATAATCTGCGCATTTTATACTAAACAACGAATAAGAATAGTTCTGGTTTACAAAAATTATCTAAGTAGTCTAAATAAGCAAAAGTTTAAAACGAATAGTTCAATGATTTTGTTATTCTAAAAAACAAGTGAAACCCACAAAATCACGACAGTTTCACTGTTTGCCTGGTGTAGTCGACAACTATAACGCCAGATCTTAAGTGCTGAGTAGGGTTACAAAACGCTTCTACGTAAGACAAAACTATATTTCATCCATAAAAGGACAAGAAAACAATTACCAGATAATGTCGTAATAAGTTGAAATACCAGAGTAGAAGCAGGTATCAAGTAGATATTAAGAAGCTCATAAATTTGAGTCCTGCTTGTCGGTTATTGGTCTTTTGGATAGATGCACGTAAACCAGTAGATTGAAATAAGCAGAATGTGACAGTTGTTGTTCTGAGGACTTGGCTAGTCTTGATAATGATCTGCGGCAACATCAAAAGGCTGACAGCAATAGAGATCCGAATAATATGCTAAATGATAACGATTGCCTAGATGCGAATCGGCCAGATTTGGCGTATCTGATTGCGAGCTATAGTAGTGATTCAGCGTGAATAAAAGAAAATGGGACAGACTACGACAGTAATTGCATGTAGCGTACAAGTCAGAGTGTGATAAGTGAGATATGTATTATTCTTCTATCGAACATGATTGGTTAATGGTCCAATCAGATATCATATTTTCTTATTGGTCCAGTAACTTCCAATGAAATTGTGAATTTCATATGAATTTATTTGCAAAATATAATTGAAATAATTTGTCCCGTTATACTGTTGTTACAATAGTGTAACGACACAAATTAATGGCTGACATATTGCGTAAATTAAATTCAATTTCATTTACGTTGCACCAATGAGAAAAAAGCGAAACTTGCCGTTTAACCAATAGTGTGCAAGTAGGCATGGCATGCTATTTAAGCACGGTAATTTACCATGCAAGTCAGTTGTTGCATTTGCATTCTGCTTTGCGTTACGCGTGTGCGTTCTGTCGGCTGTCAATACCTACGCTGGCGATTTGATAGTTTCACCATCAATTGGCTACATCCGTGACTCATCTTGTTGCGGTATAACCAGCGAGACGAGCCAATTAATTGCAGAACCTGAACGACGTTATCCACATCGTGATTACAACTCAACCACGGGAGCAACAACAACCAGAGTCCACCCAAGGCTCTAGGACATCTTCACACTCTGAATAATTCAGGAGAACGCACAACCAGGCCCTCTTAAGGGCCCCCTATCAGTAACAAATCTATATTCAGAGCACCTTAACCGAGTTTGTAACGTTGTACGGCATTTACTTGAAGCCGGGGCGTTTACACAAGTAAATGCCGCACGGCGTTACAAACTCGGTTAGAGTGCCACAAAAAAAAGAGTTAGTACTGTTGAGGGCCATTAACAGTGCCGGTATTGCGTTTTCTGGCAAATGCCGAGAAGGTTCGTCAGTGTGATGTTTTTTTTAGAATAGAATAGAATATCTTTATTTAGATTCAAACCACACATATTCCATCGAATAATAAAATTGGAAAATGTACAATATATATTTAAAAAATTATCACATCACATATAATTGTGCAATTAGTCATATATAGATAAGTATATCTCACTAGTTGTACTATACAACAAATCAATAACAGAAAGATCGGTTGTAGAGAATTATAGATTCATTATCAAAATAGGAACAATAAGGTATAATTTGAGTGAAACATTATGCAAAAATTTGAGAACCATGACAAGCAATTGGTGTATGTATTGTTGACTAACATGATGATATAATGCACAGCATTTCAATTATGATAAAACAAAACTTGGAATTGAAAATCTCAAGAAAATCTGTTTTCGATAACAATTATGCTTGTCTTTTATTCAACCATGAGGAAAGTATTATCATAATCAATATAAAAAATATCAGCAAGATTGTAGACTTTTTCAAGTTCAGTAGATAAAAATTTAAAAGACATCTTAGACGGAGGCAATTCTCTAGGGCTCTTTGGCAATTGGTTATAAATGTTGTAGATTTTCGAGAAAGAGAATAACTTGCTCGCAACATTCCCCACCAAAGGAGGAGATATTGCCATATGCCCAGATCTAGTTCCAACTTCATGACTCTTTCTTATCGGAGTCATATAGGCACCAGTACACTGGTTCAGATGGAAAACTTTTATGCATTAGCACATCCTCCGAAACCACAAAGATTGCAATGACACAAACTGTAATCTAGAGGCGTATATAGTGCAGTAGATAGGACTAATTTGTTTCACAACCTTTCTTTGTACAGCTTCTATCTTATTGGACAATCCCTTTTTTAATGGATTCCAAGTAGCAACAGCATATTCTAGTATTGGTCTAATCCATATGATATACATTTTAAGTTTAATGTCATTCGATAAAATATTTCGATTTATTAGTGACCATCTTTTTTTAGCACTGCCTACTATTCTTTCAATATGTCTCTCAGCAGAAGCTGTAAATTGAATAGTTATACCTAAATCCTTAATTTATTGCATAAGTTTAATTTCAAACACATCATTAATCACTGCATCATGAAAAAAAAACATAATGAAAGTTTGTTATGTTACCTATTTTTAAAGCTCTCGTCTTTTTATTGTTTATTCTCAGCACTAGTGTAATCAAATATCTACTCAAATCATACAAATCTAATGTCACATTATTTTTGGAGAATTCGACATTTTTTGGATCAATTGGGAAGATTATTTTTAAATCATCAGCGAATTTGCAAACTCGACCGTTAAGGATCTTAGTTTCCAAATGTGCAAACACAATTTTAAATAAAATGGGCCCCAAGCTTGATCCCTGTGGAACTCCACTCGTTACTCGTTTCGATTTTGATATCAAATCGTTTACTTGAATACTCATTCTTCGATTATATAGATAGTATTTAAGTAATCTAAAAATATTCGGATCAATATTCAACAAACTAATCGCATTCAAAATAGCATCAAAAGATATAGAGTCAAAGGCTTTTGAAATATCTATAAATACAATTAATGCATCTAATTTATTCTCATCTAATGAAATTACATGTTTCCACATGGAGAGCATATTAGTAGTTGTCGATCTATCTTTCGTAAATCCATGTTGACATAAATCAAAATCAGCCGGCAACATACATTCTAAATGATCTAGTATCACTCGTTCTATTATCTTCAAAAACGAAGGGATAATAGAGATTAATCTATAATCACTGGCGCCTGTGGCTTACGTACTTTTGGCAACGGCTTAGCTACTATCGTTAGTATATCGATTGGTAATTTCCCTTTCATCAAAATTCTATTTATAAAGTTGCAGAGCACATTCCTAAAGGTTAAGGGTAATTGAAGCAGGTTATCAATCGAAATACCAAAGTGATCTTTTTGTTTTTGATTTGATTTTTAACATCAATTTTATCAATTCATCACTGTCAATAACAAGTCCTGATTCCTGGTCTCCCAAAGGATCAGGTATTTCCATAAGATTTCTTTCATTCTGTGGATTACATATCAAATTGCCAAAAACATCATCCAATTCACAGAGAAATTCGTGCTCAGTTTTATCCACAGGTAATATAAGCTTTAACTTTTCCTTATATTTACTATAATCTGTGAGGAGTTTGTATCCTAGTCTAGGATTACTCTTCATTTTGGCCAAAATAATTGGTTCTGATCTTTGCCGAATTATCAGCAGTGATGAATTAATGATTGGTTAATGGTCCAATCAGATATCATATTTCCTTATTGGTCCAGTATCTTCCAATAAAATTGTGAATTTCATATGAATTTATTTGCAAAATATAATTGATATAATTTGTCCCGTTATACTGTTGTTACAATAGTTTTGAACAGGATACTCGCATGACCGTGATGTATACGCGGTAATCTTGTAATTACAAGTCCATTTATTTAGAGGACTTTTGAAAAATATTTTTTGATATTACAAATTAAATAAATAAAATTTAATGAAAGATGATTAGCACATAAAACGACCACCAATATTTTTCTTATTAAACTTTTCTGATATATGTAATTTTTATTGAGAGTTATAAATACTGGCGAATTTAAATAAATATTATTTTTTAATCATTGATTGAAGATTCTTTGGTCATATTTGTGGTAACTACTGGATAAAACTATGAGCTCTATTTTCGAATCAGTTTCCGAGGCACCGCCTGTAGCTGTGTTTGCCCTTTCAGACGCTTGTCGCAATGACCCTCATGATAAAAAAGTCAATCTTACTGTTGGAGGTACTTTGAATTATATATATGGTAAAAGCATATCGAACTGAAGAAGGAAAACCATGGGTTCTTCCTGTGATTTTAGAAGCAGAAAAAATGCTAGTCCAAGATAAGACTTTGAACAAAGAATACCTTCCAATAAGTGGACTCGATACTTTTGTTTCTGGTGCTCTTCGTGTATTGTTAGGTGATAATAACCCTATAATTGAACAAAAACGCGTAAGTTTTCTATTTTTCAATGAAAATTTTAGGTCGGCGGTGTGCAAGCTTTGGGTGGCACCGGGGCCATATTTTTAGGTCTTAGCTTCATGCGGAACATTATGGACGCAAAACATGTTTATGTATCATGTCCTACATGGCGTAATTTATACTATTTGATTTAAACATTTAAGCCAACCATATTGGAATATCAAAATTGCAAGGCTACAATGTGCATACATATCGCTACTGGGATGAAAGTTCGAAATCAATCAATTTTGATGGAATGATAGAGGATTTATCCAATGCACCTCAAAGCTCTGTAATTATACTTCATGCTTGTGCCCATAATCCTACCGGTATGGATCTAAATCGTGACCAGTGGAAGCAGATAGGCGAAGTTCTTAAGGTAAGTATTCTTCTTAGTATTGTTAATAATAAGACGTTAGTTTATATATATATATATATATATATATATATATATATATATATATATATATATATATATATTATAAATTTATTGGGCTTCAAGGGCCATTTGGCCCAACAATTGAAATTATATGTTACAATTCAAAAGTAGATTAGGTCAAGTTGAATGAAACAGTGAAAAGAAGCACTTTTATCATCTTCGTGATATTTCGTTCTGAAGAGAAAGAGATTCCATCTGACTAGGTAGGGATCGAATAGATTAAAGTTAATTAAGAGATTCCATTTGACTAGACAAGATCAATTGGAGTTCAGTCCATGAAGTGTCCGAGCATCAATGCGGGGTAGGCTGGTGTCGGACAGACGAATTTGAGTGTGAGATCGAAAATGATGGCGGACCGGAAGCAGACGTCGACCGACGGAGTTCTTTGTCGTGGATATTGAATTTCTGTAGTGTAGTATTGGCTAGAATGGAGTCGACTAGATTTGGGCTTGTGATTCGTGTAGGGTTCACTGGCTTCCGTTGAACGAGGTTATAACTGATGTTGATATATGTAAATAATCTTGTGATCCACTAGCAAAATTAAGCAAAGTTTAAAATTGACATAAATTTGAAAACATCTTTACAATCCGTCTGAGTGTGTGTTCGGTTATTGTAAATTTGGTGTGAACTAAAGCGACGCGTCATTTAAAAATCCATTTAAGTGTGTGCAATAAAACCAGTGATGTTTCTGTTGACTAGAATTTTAGCGGCTTGAGATTTAGACTGTCAGAGTTGCTTTTCAACGCATTGAATCAATGAACCATGAGCTTATTGAATCGCATTGTGTAAGTTTAATTATGTAGACACTTACTTGAGTTCTGACTGGCATATGATCATTAAAATCATTTGCTTTGGTTGTGCTAATAGGGGATCTGCATGATTTATCTTAACTTCCTATTGAATGGATTCAAACGTTGTTTACATAATGTTGAAGCAACAATATTTCGCTGCAGTGACTGATTGGGCGTTGAGTCAACTGCAGGTATAATATTTTATGCTAACATGTAACATTTGAAATGCAACATTGGTTCGACGTCATTGAGCTCTCAATTGTGCAGAATAAATTCAGGACTACATGGACGACTTAGGCTAGCGGAGTCGCTTTTTCCACATTAATGAGATGAGTCTTATCTTGAATGTGACCGTTATGCTCGAGTTTTACTTGGTATCTATAGAACATGAATTTGATTTGTTGCTTTCGTATTCATAATGCTTTTTGCCCTATAAGAGGAAGAATGTGATGGATGAAGATATATGTTCGTACTCGTTATTTAATAGAAGTCACTGGGATACACTATTGTCATTTGTGAATTCAAAAATGGAATTTTAACTGTTACGCCTGTGTGATGCTGTCGAATATGATGTATTAAGTTGTCATATATGATCCTTTTGTAAATATGCATGCTGGTTTCATTTTCCGTTCTATAATCGACTGTAAAATGTAACGAATTTACGGAATCGAAACCTATTTCAAAATAAGTTATGAAATCGATGGAATCACCAATCTCTGAAAGTGCAACTTGTATCAGTCTCGGATGTACAGAGATCCCGTTGTTAAATATATACATATGTTCAATTTTATTAAACAAACTGCCGTTCTAAGCCATGGGAGCTAAAAGTTCGCCTGAGTAGAAATTTTAAATTAAGATATGCTAGAGAATGTTTATTATTTTTAAACAAAGAACTCATAGATGTTCTATCAGGTCATTTTGTGGAATTATTTACCGTGTGTATAATAAGTCGTCTGTGAGTAGTACATGTTTGCAGAATTTTAAAAAAGCTTGTTTAGATGTGTTGATTGAAATATCTTACAATTATTGAGCTTTATTTTTTGGGCTAACTGGATAAATTATTGTGATCTCATCCGTATACTTGATAATTTAACATGCTTAATTGTATTTTTTTAAACGGAATACACTGTTAAAAAGAAGTCCTACTTTTGAAACCTGTGGTACACAAACAGTCGATGTACATCAACCAATCCAGTTTTGCGACATAATGTCTATGTGAGGGGTATTAAAAGATTAATTTTAGTTTTCTTGTGCAAAGTTTAGGCTAGCATGTTCCTTATCGATTACATGAATGGATATTTTTAAAGCCTTGTAATCATCTAGAAATATAGAAAGGGCATCGTTATTGAAGGATATAATATTGTTTATAACGCCTATAAATGTGATCAATTGTATCATACATGATCAATTTCCGGTAAGTCCAAGTTGATGAAGGTCTTTAGACGGAAGGAGATGTTTAATGAGTTCGAAGACAATATTGTCCCACGAATGTCCACTGTTTGTTTTAAATCATTCAACTCTCCAAGAGTTTTTGCTTTTGGTAAAAGTGAAAAAAGTTTTTGTCGCATTTCAAGTGAGTTATACTTGAATTTTCGCATGTTTCTTGAGATTCTAATCCAATACGTTTTGTAAGTTAACTGGGTAAAGAAGCATGCTTACAGAGATGCTGAATGGATTCAATTGGTGTTTAGATTTGATGGATCGCATGGCTTTCAATATTATATCTCCTGAGATGTTTTCGAACTTCGGATAGTTTAGGCAGTTGCATTGTGATTACGTTGACAAAATGGGTATATTGTTCGGTTGTTGTTTACAGTTTGGCGATATAATGCCTATGTGAGCGGTATTGAAAGATTAATTTTTGTTTTCTTGTGCAAAGTTTAGGCTAGCATGTTCCTTATCGATTACATGAATGGATATTTTTAAAGCCTTGTAATCGTCTAGAAATATGACAAGGGCGTCGTTATTGAAGGATATAATATTGTTTATTACGCCTAGAAATGTGATCAATTCTATCATACATGATCAATTTCCGGTAAGTCCAAGTTGATGAAGGTCTTTAGACGGAAGGCGATGTTTAATGAGTTCGAAGACAATATTGTCCCACGAATGTCCACTATTTGTCTAAAATCATTCAACTCTCCAAGAGTTTTTGCTTTTGGTAAAAGTTAAAAAAGATTTTGTCGCATTTCAAGTGAGTTATATCTGAATTTTAGCATGTTTCTTGAGATTCTAATCCAATAAGATTTGTAAGTTATCTGGGTAAAGAAGCATGCTTACAGAGATGCTGGATGGATCCAATTGTTGTTTAGATTTGATGGATCGCATGGCTTTCAATATTATATCTCCTGAGATGTTTTCGAACTTCGGATAGTTTAGGCAGTTGCATTGTGATAACGTTGACAAAATGGGTATATTTTTCGGTTGTTGTTTACAGTTTGGCGACAAAATGCCTATGTGAGAGGTTTTAAAAGATTAATTTTAGTTTTCTTGTGCAAAGTTTAGGCTAGCATGTTCCTTATCGATTACATGAATGGATATTTTTAAAGCCTTGTAATCGTCTAGAAATATGACAAGGGCATCGTTATTGAAGGATATAATATTGTTTATTACGCCTAGAAATGTGATCAATTCTATCATACATGATCAATTTCCGGTAAGTCCAAGTTGATGAAGGTCTTTAGACGGAAGGCGATGTTTAATGAGTTCGAAGACAATATTGTCCCACGAATGTCCACTATTTGTCTAAAATCATTCAACTCTCCAAGAGTTTTTGCTTTTGGTAAAAGTTAAAAAAGATTTTGTCGCATTTCAAGTGAGTTATATCTGAATTTTCGCATGTTTCTTGAGATTCTAATCCAATAAGATTTGTAAGTTAACTGGGTAAAGAAGCATGCTTACAGAGATGCTGGATGGATCCAATTGGTGTTTAGATTTGATGGATCGCATGGCTTTCAATATTATATCTCCTGAGATGTTTTCGAACTTCGGATAGTTTAGGCAGTTGCATTGTGATAACGTTGACAAAATGGGTATATTTTTCGCTTGTTGTTTACAGTTTGGCGACAAAATGTCTATGTGAGAGGTTTTAAAAGATTAATTTTAGTTTTCTTGTGCAAAGTTTAGGCTAGCATGTTCCTTATCGATTACATGAATGGATATTTTTAAAGCCTTGTAATCGTCTAGAAATATGACAAGGGCATCGTTATTGAAGGATATAATATTGTTTATTACGCCTAGAAATGTGATCAATTGTATCATACATGATCAATTTCCGGTAAGTCCAAGTTGATGAAGGTCTTTAGACGGAAGGCAGATGTTTAATGAGTTCGAAGACAATATTGTCCCACGAATGTCCACTGTTTGTTTTAAATCATTCAACTCTCCAAGAGTTTTTGCTTTTGGTAAAAGTTAAAAAAGTTTTGTCGCATTTCAAGTGAGTTATACTTGAATTTTCGCATGTTTCTTGAGATTCTAATCCAATACGTTTTGTAAGTTAACTGGGTAAAGAAGCATGCTTACAGAGATGCTGGATGGATCCAATTGGTGTTTAGATTTGATGGATCGCATGGCTTTCAATATTATATCTCCTGAGATGTTTTCGAACTTCGGATAGTTTAGGCAGTTGCATTGTGATAACGTTGACAAAATGGGTATATTGTTCGGTTGTTGTTTACAGTTTGGCGATATAATGCCTATGTGAGAGGTATTAAAAGATTAATTTTAGTTTTCTTGTGCAAAGTTTAGGCTAGCATGTTCCTTATCGATTACATGAATGGATATTTTTAAAGCCTTGTAATCATCTAGAAATATAACAAGGGCATCGTTATTGAAGGATATAATATTGTTTATTACGCCTAGAAATGTGATCAATTGTATCATACATGATCAATTTCCGGTAAGTCCAAGTTGATGAAGGTCTTTAGACGGAAGCAGATGTTTAATGAGTTCGAAGACAATATTGTCCCACGAATGTCCACTGTTTGTTTTAAATCATTCAACTCTCCAAGAGTTTTTGCTTTTGGTAAAAGTGAAAAAAGTTTCTGTCGCATTTCAAGTGAGTTATACTTGAATTTTCGCATGTTTCTTGAGATTCTAATCCAATACGTTTTGTAAGTTAACTGGGTAAAGAAGCATGCTTACAGAGATGCTGGATGGATCCAATTGGTGTTTAGATTTGATGGATCGCATGGCTTTCAATATTATATCTCCTGAGATGTTTTCGAACTTCGGATAGTTTAGGCAGTTGCATTAGCATAACGTTGACAAAATGGGTATATTGTTCGGTTGTTGTTTACAGTTTGGCGACATAATGCCTATGTGAGAGGTATTAAAAGATTAATTTTAGTTTTCTTGTGAAAAGTTTAGGCTAGCATGTTCCTTATGGATTACATGAATGGATATTTTTAAGCCTTGTAATCGTCTAGAAATATAACAAGGGCATCGTTAATGAAGGATATAATATTGTTTATTACGCCTAGAAATGTGATCAATTGTATCATACATGATCAATTTCCGGTAAGTCCAAGTTGATGAAGGTCTTTAGACGGAAGGCGATGTTTAATGAGTTCGAAGACAATATTGTCCCACGAATGTCCACTATTTGTCTAAAATCATTCAACTCTCCAAGAGTTTTTGCTTTTGGTAAAAGTTAAAAAAGATTTTGTCGCATTTCAAGTGAGTTATATTTGAATTTTAGCATGTTTCTTGAGATTCTAATCCAATAAGATTTGTAAGTTAACTGGGTAAAGAAGCATGCTTACAGAGATGCTGGATGGATCCAATTGGTGTTTAGATTTGATGGATCGCATGGCTTTCAATATTATATCTCCTGAGATGTTTTCGAACTTCGGATAGTTTAGGCAGTTGCATTGTGATAACGTTGACAAAATGGGTATATTGTTCGGTTGTTGTTTACAGTTTGGCGACATAATGCCTATGTGAGAGGTATTAAAAGATTAATTTTAGTTTTCTTGTGCAAAGTTTAGGCTAGCATGTTCCTTATCGATTACATGAATGGATATTTTTAAAGCCTTGTAATCGTCTAGAAATATGACAAGGGCATCGTTATTGAAGGATATAATATTGTTTATTACGCCTAGAAATGTGATCAATTGTATCATACATGATCAATTTCCGGTAAGTCCAAGTTGATGAAGGTCTTTAGACGGAAGCAGATGTTTAATGAGTTCGAAGACAATATTGTCCCACGAATGTCCATTGTTTGTTTTAAATCATTCAACTCCCGAAGAGTTTTTGCTTTTGGTAAAAGTGAAAAAAGTTTCTGTCGCATTTCAAGTGAGTTATACTTGAATTTTCGCATGTTTCTTGAGATTCTAATCCAATACGTTTTGTAAGTTAACTGGGTAAAGAAGCATGCTTACAGAGATGCTGGATGGATCCAATTGGTGTTTAGATTTGATGGATCGCATGGCTTTCAATATTATATCTCCTGAGATGTTTTCGAACTTCGGATAGTTTAGGCAGTTGCATTGTGATAACGTTGACAAAATGGGTATATTGTTCGGTTGTTGTTTACAGTTTGGCGACATAATGCCTATGTGAGAGGTATTAAAAGATTAATTTTAGTTTTCTTGTGCAAAGTTTAGGCTAGCATGTTCCTTATCGATTACATGAATGGATATTTTTAAAGCCTTGTAATCGTCTAGAAATATGACAAGGGCATCGTTATTGAAGGATATAATATTGTTTATTACGCCTAGAAATGTGATCAATTGTATCATACATGATCAATTTCCGGTAAGTCCAAGTTGATGAAGGTCTTTAGACGGAAGGCGATGTTTAATGAGTTCGAAGACAATATTGTCCCACGAATGTCCACTATTTGTCTAAAATCATTCAACTCTCCAAGAGTTTTTGCTTTTGGTAAAAGTTAAAAAAGATTTTGTCGCATTTCAAGTGAGTTATATTTGAATTTTAGCATGTTTCTTGAGATTCTAACTCAATACGTTTTGTAAGTTAACTGGGTAAAGAAGCATGCTTACAGAGATGCTGGATGGATCCAATTGGTGTTTAGATTTGATGGATCGCATGGCTTTCAATATTATATCTCCTGAGATGTTTTCGAACTTCGGATAGTTTAGGCAGTTGCATTGTGATAACGTTGACAAAATGGGTATATTGTTCGGTTGTTGTTTACAGTTTGGCGACATAATGCCTATGTGAGAGGTATTAAAAGATTAATTTTAGTTTTCTTGTGCAAAGTTTAGGCTAGCATGTTCCTTATCGATTACATGAATGGATATTTTTAAAGCCTTGTAATCATCTAGAAATATAACAAGGGCATCGTTATTGAAGGATATAATATTGTTTATTACGCCTAGAAATGTGATCAATTGTATCATACATGATCAATTTCCGGTAAGTCCAAGTTGATGAAGGTCTTTAGACGGAAGCAGATGTTTAATGAGTTCGAAGACAATATTGTCCCACGAATGTCCACTGTTTGTTTTAAATCATTCAACTCTCCAAGAGTTTTTGCTTTTGGTAAAAGTGAAAAAAGTTTCTGTCGCATTTCAAGTGAGTTATACTTGAATTTTCGCATGTTTCTTGAGATTCTAATCCAATACGTTTTGTAAGTTAACTGGGTAAAGAAGCATGCTTACAGAGATGCTGGATGGATCCAATTGGTGTTTAGATTTGATGGATCGCATGGCTTTCAATATTATATCTCCTGAGATGTTTTCGAACTTCGGATAGTTTAGGCAGTTGCATTGTGATAACGTTGACAAAATGGGTATATTGTTCGGTTGTTGTTTACAGTTTGGCGACATAATGCCTATGTGAGAGGTATTAAAAGATTAATTTTAGTTTTCTTGTGCAAAGTTTAGGCTAGCATGTTCCTTATCGATTACATGAATGGATATTTTTAAAGCCTTGTAATCGTCTAGAAATATGACAAGGGCAGCGTTATTGAAGGATATAATATTGTTTATAACGCCTATAAATGTGATCAATTGTATCATACATGATCAATTTCCGGTAAGTCCAAGTTGATGAAGGTCTTTAGACGGAAGGCGATGTTTAATGAGTTCGAAGACAATATTGTCCCACGAATGTCCACTATTTGTCTAAAATCATTCAACTCTCCAAGAGTTTTTGCTTTTGGTAAAAGTTAAAAAAGATTTTGTCGCATTTCAAGTGAGTTATATTTGAATTTTAGCATGTTTCTTGAGATTCTAATCCAATAAGATTTGTAAGTTAACTGGGTAAAGAAGCATGCTTACAGAGATGCTGGATGGATCCAATTGGTTTTTAGATTTGATGGATCGCATGGCTTTCGATATTATATCTCCTGAGATGTTTTCGAACTTCGGATAGTTTAGGCAGTTGCATTGTGATAACGTTGACAAAATGGGTATATTGTTCGGTTGTTGTTTACAGTTTGGCGACATAATGCCTATGTGAGAGGTATTAAAAGATTAATTTTAGTTTTCTTGTGCAAAGTTTAGGCTAGCATGTTCCTTATCGATTACATGAATGGATATTTTTAAAGCCTTGTAATCGTCTAGAAATATAACAAGGGCATCGTTATTGAAGGATATAATATTGTTTATTACGCCTAGAAATGTGATCAATTGTATCATACATGATCAATTTCCGGTAAGTCCAAGTTGATGAAGGTCTTTAGACGGAAGCAGATGTTTAATGAGTTCGAAGACAATATTGTCCCACGAATGTCCACTGTTTGTTTTAAATCATTCAACTCTCCAAGAGTTTTTGCTTTTGGTAAAAGTTAAAAAAGATTTTGTCGCATTTCAAGTGAGTTATACTTGAATTTTCGCATGTTTCTTGAGATTCTAATCCAATACGTTTTGTAAGTTAACTGGGTAAAGAAGCATGCTTACAGAGATGCTGGATGGATCCAATTGGTGTTTAGATTTGATGGATCGCATGGCTTTCAATATTATATCTCCTGAGATGTTTTCGAACTTCGGATAGTTTAGGCAGTTGCATTGTGATAACGTTGACAAAATGGGTATATTGTTCGGTTGTTGTTTACAGTTTGGCGACATAATGCCTATGTGAGAGGTATTAAAAGATTAATTTTAGTTTTCTTGTGCAAAGTTTAGGCTAGCATGTTCCTTATCGATTACATGAATGGATATTTTTAAAGCCTTGTAATCATCTAGAAATATAGACAAGGGCATCGTTATTGAAGGATATAATATTGTTTATTACGCCTAGAAATGTGATCAATTGTATCATACATGATCAATTTCCGGTAAGTCCAAGTTGATGAAGGTCTTTAGACGGAAGCAGATGTTTAATGAGTTCGAAGACAATATTGTCCCACGAATGTCCACTGTTTGTTTTAAATCATTCAACTCTCCAAGAGTTTTTGCTTTTGGTAAAAGTGAAAAAAGTTTCTGTCGCATTTCAAGTGAGTTATACTTGAATTTTCGCATGTTTCTTGAGATTCTAATCCAATACGTTTTGTAAGTTAACTGGGTAAAGAAGCATGCTTACAGAGATGCTGGATGGATCCAATTGGTGTTTAGATTTGATGGATCGCATGGCTTTCAATATTATATCTCCTGAGATGTTTTCGAACTTCGGATAGTTTAGGCAGTTGCATTGTGATAACGTTGACAAAATGGGTATATTGTTCGGTTGTTGTTTACAGTTTGGCGACATAATGCCTATGTGAGAGGTATTAAAAGATTAATTTTAGTTTTCTTGTGCAAAGTTTAGGCTAGCATGTTCCTTATCGATTACATGAATGGATATTTTTAAAGCCTTGTAATCGTCTAGAAATATGACAAGGGCATCGTTATTGAAGGATATATAATTGTTGATTACGCCTAGTAATGTGATCAATTGTATCATACATGATCAATTTCCGGTAAGTCCAAGTTGATGAAGGTCTTTAGACGGAGGCAGATGTTTAATGAGTTCGAAGACAATATTGTCCCACGAATGTTCACTGTTTGTTTTAAATTATTCAACTCTCCAAGAGTTTTTGCTTTTGGTAAAAGTGAAAAAAGTTTCTGTCGCATTTCAAGTGAGTTATACTTGAATTTTCGCATGTTTCTTGAGATTCTAATCCAATACGTTTTGTAAGTTAACTGGGTAAAGAAGCATGCTTACAGAGATGCTGGATGGATCCAATTGGTTTTTAGATTTGATGGATCGCATGGCTTTCGATATTATATCTCCTGAGATGTTTTCGAACTTCGGATAGTTTAGGCAGTTGCATTGTGATAACGTTGACGAAATGGGTATATTGTTCGGTTGTTGTTTACAGTTTGGCGACATAATGCCTATGTGAGAGGTATTAAAAGATTAATTTTAGTTTTCTTGTGCAAAGTTTAGGCTAGCATGTTCCTTATCGATTACATGAATGGATATTTTTAAAGCCTTGTAATCGTCTAGAAATATGACACGGGCATCGTTATTGAAGGATATAATATTGTTTATTACGCCTAGAAATGTGATCAATTGTATCATACATGATCAATTTCCGGTAAGTCCAAGTTGATGAAGGTCTTTAGACGGAAGCAGATGTTTAATGAGTTCGAAGACAATATTGTCCCACGAATGTCCACTGTTTGTTTTAAATCATTCAACTCTCCGAAGAGTTTTTGCTTTTGGTAAAAGTGAAAAAAGTTTCTGTCGCATTTCAAGTGAGTTATACTTGAATTTTCGCATGTTTCTTGAGATTCTAATCCAATACGTTTTGTAAGTTAACTGGGTAAAGAAGCATGCTTACAGAGATGCTGGATGGATCCAATTGGTGTTTAGATTTGATGGATCGCATGGCTTTCAATATTATATCTCCTGAGATGTTTTCGAACTTCGGATAGTTTAGGCAGTTGCATTGTGATAACGTTGACAAAATGGGTATATTGTTCGGTTGTTGTTTACAGTTTGGCGACATAATGCCTATGTGAGAGGTATTAAAAGATTAATTTTAGTTTTCTTGTGCAAAGTTTAGGCTAGCATGTTCCTTATCGATTACATGAATGGATATTTTTAAAGCCTTGTAATCGTCTAGAAATATGACAAGGGCATCGTTATTGAAGGATATATATATTGTTTATTACGCCTAGAAATGTGATCAATTGTATCATACATGATCAATTTCCGGTAAGTCCAAGTTGATGAAGGTCTTTAGACGGAAGGCAGATGTTTAATGAGTTCGAAGACAATATTGTCCCACGAATGTCCACTGTTTGTTTTAAATCATTCAACTCTCCAAGAGTTTTTGCTTTTGGTAAAAGTGAAAAAAGTTTCTGTCGCATTTCAAGTGAGTTATACTTGAATTTTCGCATGTTTCTTGAGATTCTAATCCAATACGTTTTGTAAGTTAACTGGGTAAAGAAGCATGCTTACAGAGATGCTGGATGGATCCAATTGGTGTTTAGATTTGATGGATCGCATGGCTTTCAATATTATATCTCCTGAGATGTTTTCGAACTTCGGATAGTTTAGGCAGTTGCATTGTGATAACGTTGACAAAATGGGTATATTGTTCGGTTGTTGTTTACAGTTTGGCGACATAATGCCTATGTGAGAGGTATTAAAAGATTAATTTTAGTTTTCTTGTGCAAAGTTTAGGCTAGCATGTTCCTTATAGATTACATGAATGGATATTTTTAAAGCCTTGTAATCGTCTAGAAATATGACAAGGGCATCGTTATTGAAGGATATATAATTGTTTATTACGCCTAGTAATGTGATCAATTGTATCATACATGATCAATTTCCGGTAAGTCCAAGTTGATGAAGGTCTTTAGACGGAAGGAGATGTTTAATGAGTTCGAAGACAATATTGTCCCACGAATGTCCACTGTTTGTTTTAAATCATTCAACTCTCCAAGAGTTTTTGCTTTTGGTAAAAGTGAAAAAAGTTTCTGTCGCATTTCAAGTGAGTTATACTTGAATTTTCGCATGTTTCTTGAGATTCTAATCCAATACGTTTTGTAAGTTAACTGGGTAAAGAAGCATGCTTACAGAGATGCTGGATGGATCCAATTGGTGTTTAGATTTGATGGATCGCATGGCTTTCAATATTATATCTCCTGAGATGTTTTCGAACTTCGGATAGTTTAGGCAGTTGCATTGTGATAACGTTGACAAAATGGGTATATTGTTCGGTTGTTGTTTACAGTTTGGCGATATAATGCCTATGTGAGAGGTTTTAAAAGATTAATTTTAGTTTTCTTGTGCAAAGTTTAGGCTAGCATGTTCCTTATCGATTACATGAATGGATATTTTTCAAGCCTTGTAATCATCTAGAAATATAGCAAGGGCATCGTTATTGAAGGATATAATATTGTTTATTACGCCTAGAAATGTGATCAATTGTATCATACATGATCAATTTCCGGTAAGTCCAAGTTGATGAAGGTCTTTAGATGGAAGGCAGATGTTTAATGAGTTCGAAGACAATATTGTCCCACGAATGTCCACTGTTTGTTTTAAATCATTCAACTCTCCAAGAGTTTTTGCTTTTGGTAAAAGTGAAAAAAGTTTCTGTCGCATTTCAAGTGAGTTATACTTGAATTTTCGCATGTTTCTTGAGATTCTAATCCAATACGTTTTGTAAGTTAACTGGGTAAAGAAGCATGCTTACAGAGATGCTGGATGGATCCAATTGGTGTTTAGATTTGATGGATCGCATGGCTTTCAATATTATATCTCCTGAGATGTTTTCGAACTTCGGATAGTTTAGGCAGTTGCATTGTGATAACGTTGACAAAATGGGTATATTTTTCGGTTGTTGTTTACAGTTTGGCGACAAAATGCCTATGTGAGAGGTTTTAAAAGATTAATTTTAGTTTTCTTGTGCAAAGTTTAGGCTAGCATGTTCCTTATAGATTACATGAATGGATATTTTTAAAGCCTTGTAATCGTCTAGAAATATGACAAGGGCATCGTTATTGAAGGATATATATATTGTTTATTACGCCTAGAAATGTGATCAATTGTATCATACATGATCAATTTCCGGTAAGTCCAAGTTGATGAAGGTCTTTAGACGGAAGGCAGATGTTTAATGAGTTCGAAGACAATATTGTCCCACGAATGTCCACTGTTTGTTTTAAATCATTCAACTCTCCAAGAGTTTTTGCTTTTGGTAAAAGTTAAAAAAGTTTTTGTCGCATTTCAAGTGAGTTATACTTGAAATTTCGCATGTTTCTTGAGATTCTAATCCAATACGTTTTGTAAGTTAACTGGGTAAAGAAGCATGCTTACAGAGATGCTGGATGGATCCAATTGGTGTTTAGATTTGATGGATCGCATGGCTTTCAATATTATATCTCCTGAGATGTTTTCGAACTTCGGATAGTTTAGGCAGTTGCATTGTGATAACGTTGACAAAATGGGTATATTGTTCGGTTGTTGTTTACAGTTTGGCGACATAATGCCTATGTGAGAGGTATTAAAAGATTAATTTTAGTTTTCTTGTGCAAAGTTTAGGCTAGCATGTTCCTTATCGATTACATGAATGGATATTTTTAAAGCCTTGTAATCGTCTAGAAATATGACAAGGGCATCGTTATTGAAGGATATAATATTGTTTATTACGCCTAGAAATGTGATCAATTGTATCATACATGATCAATTTCCGGTAAGTCCAAGTTGATGAAGGTCTTTAGACGGAAGGCGATGTTTAATGAGTTCGAAGACAATATTGTCCCACGAATGTCCACTGTTTGTTTTAAATCATTCAACTCTCCAAGAGTTTTTGCTTTTGGTAAAAGTGAAAAAAGTTTTTGTCGCATTTCAAGTGAGTTATACTTGAATTTTCGCATGTTTCTTGAGATTCTAATCCAATACGTTTTGTAAGTTAACTGGGTAAAGAAGCATGCTTACAGAGATGCTGGATGGATCCAATTGGTGTTTAGATTTGATGGATCGCATGGCTTTCAATATTATATCTCCTGAGATGTTTTCGAACTTCGGATAGTTTAGGCAGTTGCATTGTGATAACGTTGACAAAATGGGTATATTGTTCGGTTGTTGTTTACAGTTTGGCGATATAATGCCTATGTGAGAGGTATTAAAAGATTAATTTTAGTTTTCTTGTGCAAAGTTTAGGCTAGCATGTTCCT
Organism: Eudiplozoon nipponicum; assembly: GCA_029291075.1. Taxonomy (NCBI): domain Eukaryota; kingdom Metazoa; phylum Platyhelminthes; class Monogenea; order Mazocraeidea; family Diplozoidae; genus Eudiplozoon; species Eudiplozoon nipponicum. Next base: position 31,111 of record JAQBSW010002832.1, read on the forward strand.
TATCGATTACATGAATGGATATTTTTAAAGCCTTGTAATCGTCTAGAAATATGACAAGGGCATCGTTATTGAAGGATATAATATTGTTTATTACGCCTAGAAATGTGATCAATTGTATCATACATGATCAATTTCCGGTAAGTCCAAGTTGATGAAGGTCTTTAGACGGAAGGAGATGTTTAATGAGTTCGAAGACAATATTGTCCCAAGAATGTCCACTGTTTGTCCAAAATCATTCAACTCTCCAAGAGTTTTTGCTTTTGGTAAAAGTTAAAAAAGATTTTGTCGCATTTCAAGTGAGTTATATCTGAATTTTAGCATGTTTCTTGAGATTCTAATCCAATACATTTTGTAAGTTAACTGGGTAAAGAAGCATGCTTACAGAGATGCTGGATGGATCCAATTGGTGTTTAGATTTGATGGATCGCATGGCTTTCAATATTATATCTCCTGAGATGTTTTCGAACTTCGGATAGTTTAGGCAGTTGCATTGTGATAACGTTGACAAAATGGGTATATTGTTCGGTTGTTGTTTACAGTTTGGCGACATAATGCCTATGTGAGAGGTATTAAAAGATTAATTTTAGTTTTCTTGTGCAAAGTTTAGGCTAGCATGTTCCTTATCGATTACATGAATGGATATTTTTAAAGCCTTGTAATCGTCTAGAAATATGACAAGGGCATCGTTATTGAAGGATATAATATTGTTTATTACGCCTAGAAATGTGATCAATTGTATCATACATGATCAATTTCCGGTAAGTCCAAGTTGATGAAGGTCTTTAGACGGAAGGCGATGTTTAATGAGTTCGAAGACAATATTGTCCCACGAATGTCCACTATTTGTCTAAAATCATTCAACTCTCCAAGAGTTTTTGCTTTTGGTAAAAGTTAAAAAAGATTTTGTCGCATTTCAAGTGAGTTATATCTTGAATTTTCGCATGTTTCTTGAGATTCTAATCCAATAAGATTTGTAAGTTAACTGGGTAAAGAAGCATGCTTACAGAGATGCTGGATGGATCCAATTGGTGTTTAGATTTGATGGATCGCATGGCTTTCAATATTATATCTCCTGAGATGTTTTCGAACTTCGGATAGTTTAGGCAGTTGCATTGTGATAACGTTGACAAAATGGGTATATTGTTCGGTTGTTGTTTACAGTTTGGCGACATAATGCCTATGTGAGAGGTATTAAAAGATTAATTTTAGTTTTCTTGTGCAAAGTTTAGGCTAGCATGTTCCTTATCGATTACATGAATGGATATTTTTAAAGCCTTGTAATCGTCTAGAAATATAACAAGGGCATCGTTATTGAAGGATATAATATTGTTTATTACGCCTAGAAATGTGATCAATTGTATCATACATGATCAATTTCCGGTAAGTCCAAGTTGATGAAGGTCTTTAGACGGAAGCAGATGTTTAATGAGTTCGAAGACAATATTGTCCCACGAATGTCCACTGTTTGTTTTAAATCATTCAACTCTCCGAAGAGTTTTTGCTTTTGGTAAAAGTGAAAAAAGTTTCTGTCGCATTTCAAGTGAGTTATACTTGAATTTTCGCATGTTTCTTGAGATTCTAATCCAATACGTTTTGTAAGTTAACTGGGTAAAGAAGCATGCTTACAGAGATGCTGGATGGATCCAATTGGTGTTTAGATTTGATGGATCGCATGGCTTTCAATATTATATCTCCTGAGATGTTTTCGAACTTCGGATAGTTTAGGCAGTTGCATTGTGATAACGTTGACAAAATGGGTATATTGTTCGGTTGTTGTTTACCTAACTAGCAAAATCGTAGTTTAGAATCTACATAAAATTGCTATTCACATAAATATATTCTTGTTTTTGTAGACTTAATTTCTGATCGAAGAAAATGCTTGTAGATTATTGTAATCAAGATTGCGGTCATGATATAAACACCTGACCCATTAATTACTTACATATGTCAGTATAAACTAAGAATTGTATAGTGTAGAAAAGGCAGTTCGTCCAGTAGACCGGTTTCGTCCTTATTGGGAACTCATCATCTACTGGCTTGAATTTGTCGCGGACAGAACTCAAACCTCGGCAAATTCAGGCCAGTAGATGATGAAGTTAATAACAGCTCCACTGAACGAGTACCCTACTCTAATTCTTAGTTTATACTGACATATGTAAGTAATTAATGGGTCAGGTGTTTATATCAAGACCGCAACCTTGATTATAATAATTGTTATCACCACCCGCGCAACCAATGTTCGTTTAATTGTATAAATGCTTGGCGATTGTTGAGTTTCTTGCAAACGTTTTTCTCTACTGTAGTGCGATATCTTGATTTTTCTTTAATGCTACAGCTTATTTGTTTTATTTTTTTATAGTGATGGTGAATAAGTGCGCCAGTTTTGGAGTAGCTCATTTCTACGTTTTAATGGGAATAGTGCATGATTGATGATGCTAGTCTACAGTGTTGTCATTGATTCTTCGTAGGCCAATTTTACATGTTATGAGGTAATTTTATAGTGTTGTATTCTCGTCTGTAATAATCATGTTGATCCTTTGCATAAAGACTAGCCAGTCAGTACTAGTCGTGTGGATCCTGATTGGCTTTAGATTTTGAAAAAAAGCTTTTAGTAGAGTATGGACAAATAGATAGGCAATCGGTAGTTAAAAGTCCCTAAAATATTTATAAGTAAAAATGTTATCATTTATTATGTTCCACAATGTGCTGGCAAACGTTGTAACAGTCTGGGAGTCTAGTGTGTGTACACGATATATACATCTCACCAGTATTTCATACACATGGAAAAAAGGTTGTACAGTAATAGACTCTGTGTTTTAGTAACACGTACGTGTAGGGGAAAAATTCAACGTTTTATGTAGAAGTTGGTGGTGCTATCTCCTCCACTGGAAATTCTATCAGCTAGAAATAATGTGTTATTCGAAAGTTCGATTTCACATCCATGCTTATTGTTACTGTTCTACGCTTCTCATACAGCAGTTATATGTAGTCATTGTTTATAAGAGATTTATTGGAGACCTTGCACTTGGGTATAGTGCGGACAGTTTTACTGAATTTAGGATTGCAGCTGATATGAATGAAGTGCACTTCTGATGACTTCGTTGTTCGATTTGATTGCCTACAATTTGCGCTTTTCTGGCGGATATAAAGATCTTAGAGCTCTCGCAGTATCCTTAGAATAGTTAAACGGTATATTGGATTTGCTTAGTGAACTTTGTTGTATTTAAATCATTAGATTAAAATAACTTTATTCAATTTAAGTAGGATTTGAGATTAAATAATGTCAATTTGTGTTTAAATATATTTTTGCTCAACTAGTTTGTGGAACTTTTTTGTATGTTAGGTCTTTATGAATGCAAATTATTTAGGCCTGGGTGTTGATGATGGGATTTATTTTGATATTAATGTACGTGCAGCCTGCACATAACCGAGTTTAGCGTTTGTTGAAGTTGATTGGTTGTGGATTTTATCCTTTTGTTTACTTTTTGATGGGGAGTATTCATTATGTTATGCAGGTTTGGGTTGTCAGTTGTGCTTTACATGTTAGATTGAAGAGAAAAATCGAAGAAAGAAATTTTACAATTTTTCTTTTCGCTACTGATTCCGTTGGCTCATTTATCTTTATTTGTTTTAATGTGCCTGGTAATTTGTTGTTCATAATAACTGATTGATGGTGTCTATTTGCTTTGAACTCGGCAGTAGTAGTAATTTTTTTTTCTATTGCACCAAAGGTATTTAGCCTGAAATCTGACAACTATAAGACACACTTCAAAAGTAGGCGAATGAGACAGTGACTAGCTATTGTACATCAATAATGATAAAAGTGGGACGAGCACAAGATGAGTATGGAAATTTCTGTAGCCAGCTTTATAGAAATGCCTTTTGTGGACAAATAAATGTATTCATGACTGGGAAAAAATTTATGAGAATGAATTCGTGACAAGTGTTGTTATACCGATTCCCTCTGCAAGATTTAAAGAATTGTATTGCGAGCATCTATCTGGCCTTAGTTCTGAAACGCTACCGAATTAAAGTTACGCCCTTGGCTTGTGATGAAAACGTGAAAATGAAGAAACTCGATAGAGTAACGGCAAAATCTCGCCATCGCATTCTGTTGAGAATCTGTTGAAGCAGCTAACATTGGAGAAAGAAATGTTAATAAGAAAACTAATGTGCAGAAGTTGGAGGGAAAATTATTGATGGTGCTCAACACCCACTAGCGTACCGCCTAGTCTGTAGTAAAAGCGGAAAGCGACTTAACTTCATGAAAAGCTTACATAGTGGCCATGGATCCACATATTAAAAACAAAGTTTGTTAATGGTGCGAACTGAAAAACACGCTACCAGTCAAAGCTGTCGTTTAGAAATTCATTAAAGAAGTGAAGGATGGTCGTTTTCTTAAATTCAATGATGTACGCCGTTTTCCGCGGTTAGTCCGTTGAAAACATTTGTGGCCTTCGAAAAAAGGTAGGCTTCGGTAAAGATGTTCGGGCTATAGCTGGATTGAAATGAGGGATTATAATCGCGAGTGACGTATGAATGACGGAGATGAGAGAAATTTAACGGCGAAAGGCAAGTTGAGAACTTACATACAACGAAGTTAATCCTGATGTGGCGACTGAACCATAAGTGTAAGAGAATTGCTAGGCGGGGGCACTCTCGATAATTGTAGTCATTATAGAATGCACGTTTCGGAAATCGAGAAACGATCTGCTCAATGGAAGAGTAAAAAACCAAAGTGAGGAGGAATAAAATTCTCTGGTGTAGAATTTTAAAGGCAGGATCTAAGCGTGGAATTCAAAAATGAGATGCCTAAGTGCTTGATCGAGTCAATCATCTCTATATCTGTCTTTGGTGTATTCTTCTGGTCACAAAAGAACTAATTTGTTACTAGGTTCGCAACACCTAATACCTACTTGTACTTTATTAACTGCAATTGTAAACTAATTGACTCTTTCCAAATCTTCAGTTTGAAGACGCAGTGTTGAGGGAGTTTCCATAGCCCGAGTATTCTTCTGGTAAAATATGACGAAGCATTAGATAATTTACATGATATAGTGTCAGAGTAGCAAACGATTGAGCACGAGATTTTACCCGTTGCCTTGACAAAATTAATTCAAGCGAGGAGATTTCCTATAGCTTTCCTACGAATTATGGAATGGGCCATTAAATAGAATGGACTTAAATAGCAAAATTAACCTGGTAGTAACCGTGGTGCTATGTTGATGGATGTTTTTTTCCAATAATGTTATAATTGCTGGCTGGGACTCTCCGATGTACGGCAGGACCGCGCTCTTTAGTTCCTTGGAGTCAATTAGTCAGAAGAAATGAAAGCGGTTAATTGGAATAATGATGGTTTGAACAAACGTAAGGTCAGTGGTTATATTTTTTATATAACGAAATTGAGACTTGACTCCTTAGAATTGATGATTTTCGACGCATGTAGGCATTCGACCACCGTTGCTTGAGAAGAATATAACATATACGTAACTAACAGCGAATATCCAACATTTACATCCGTAGACGTGAATTTTCAAATAACTGCTCCTCTTTAGACAAACAAATAAGGCTTCATCAACTGTGTTGGTTCGATTTATAAGCAATAAAGTGAAAATGACATAAAAGGCATATATAATAGTTCATGCAGATAAATGTATCTCTATAATATTGAATTTATCCATTATGAATAAACGTGACGTCATTTGACATGACACGTGTCATCAGTTTTCAATAATTTTCTAGTAATGAAACTTAACGCGTATCAGTTGGTCTTTTGGTAAAAACCGGCTGTGTCAATATGCATTGACACGTGTCTATGTAATTGATCGCGATTTCCATGCTGCTAATGAAGCGTAACGGAGTCGGATAAGTTATTAATTAGTGTGCACGCTGAGGCATTCAGTTTTTTGGCAATTAAATTGCACAACAGATGTGTAGTTGTGTGAATAGGAAAGAAATTTCACTAAATTACATTTAAGTGTGCTGTGAATACGCGAGGAAATTTATATAGTTTAGAACGGTTAACAATGAAATAGAAATATGTGATCAGGATGAGATAGTTATTTATTGAAATGGGCAACGATTTTTAAATGGGTAATGGTAAAATAATTTGAATAAAATTTGCTATCTTGAAATAAACAAAAGCAATTAAATAGTTTATATTTCCAGCTATAGAGCATAGCAAAAGTTATCATCAATTACACGTGCAAACGCATGTCGGGCGTCTTTTGTTATCATCAGAGCACGATAAGAATCGTATTCTCGGAATTCGAACGATATTAAACATTGAAAAATTTTTTTCGGATTTGAGAGCTGAGTCAACACGTCTCGTTGATGGGCATCTCTACTCTGGTGTAAATCTGCGAAAATAACATATTTGAAAAAAAACTACTTTGATTTAAATAATAAATATGACCACGTCCGCAACAGTTCTTCCTTTTAACTGACTCATGGTAATAGGGCGAAAGAAGCACACACGCGCTTTGCGCTTGACTGCATATAATTTTTACAGCCGACATTCGCCTTTAGGCACAATATATACGACAGTTTAATCTTAGCTTTAGCTTGATGTTCGTAGCGATTTGATTTTTAAAAAAAAGTTTTCGTTGTGTTCTGATAATGGTCAAGAAAGGTTTCAGCACGTATTTACGTGCAACTGACGATAGGTATTTTATAATATACGGATGAAAACATAAACCAATGAATTGTTGCCTATATCTAAACTGGAAATTTTACTCAAAATATGAATTGGACGAATGATGCAGCTATGATATAACTGCAATTGCATAGAAATTGTACAACTGACGCTCCAGTCAACTACAATGTATATTTGACAATATGGTGTGAGCGAGGCAATTTGATTTACACAGAGTGAATGAAATGATACTCGCCAGACTTGTTCAGCGTTTCGTTCAAAAGCAGGATGTCTATGAACCCGAATCATCAATCCCCAATGAGATTGGGCGATCAGGTGTTCTCTTACAGCCCACGAATAAATATGAACTACATGTCCAATACTCGTTCTATATTGCATCGCCGACGCTCGGAATAAAGTAGGGGTGAGCGAGGAATTTGGATTTACACGAAATCATATATAAATTGTAGCTTGATCCACATCTGTCAATTTACTTTAGTACATTGACAATGCACATCGGCAGTCGAAACTTTTCTTAACACGTGACTGTTGGTAGGTTTGCTATGGTATGTATCCGGTTGAACGTGGGATTTAAGTTCATTTGAAGTTCTAAATGTTTATTTTAATTATACTTTTCTTTCAATAGTGCGTGTGTACGTGTGTTGAATGTTTTTTATTCCAAAAGCATGCTCAGACAGGCAATGGTAGGCCAAACTTGAAATAAATGAATCCACAGTACGACTTTAACTCAAATTATCTATATGCAATATTTGATGACATTGTATAGTATAACAGGCCATGATTTTAGTTCAAGGATATATATCAATTAACTTGGGAATTAATACTATTTTTAACACTGCTACTCCAGCGAAACCCTCGAACTCGAATTTTGATCGAAATCGAATATCACATTTTTATAATACTCGTAATATAATTTTAATAAACATATACTATTTATATATACCTTTTTGCGTAGATCTAACATATTTGCGTCCACTTATTGGACAAAGGTACATAGTAACAATTCTTTAAATCATGTTTGCGAGCTTGAGTTAAACAAAAATCCAGTTGTATCTAACCATTCGCACAAAATAACAAAACTGCCGTCGGTCACACGTAATGACGCGTTTCCACCTGCCTATCAGAGCACGACGGCAAACATTGCCGTGGTGGATCAAAACGCAATTTATTTAAAGGTATGGAAAATTAATACGTGTGACTTACGACTAACAATTATTTAAATCAAGTTTGCGAGCTTGAATTAAATACCAATCCCATTGTATTTAACCAGTCATCGAACAACATAACTAAACTACCGCCAGCCGCTACGCACTGACGCGTTTCGACCTCCATGATCATCATCAGAGTACGACGGCAAACTGACTATCGAGGATCAAACCGCACTGAATATATATGGAAATCAAATTTAGATATGCGGCTCTCACCTCTAGCAGTCTGGCATACATTGAACTTGACTGGAAATGTCGGCTGCACAATTTCTATGCAGTCACGAACATTAACTGTTTGCAGCTTTCGCCACATATACATATATAGGCAATACAATTTAACAATAAATGATTGCGCGGGTGTTGGTAACAATTCTTCAAATCAAGTTTGGGAGCTTGAAGTAAACACCAATCCCATTGTATTTAACCAGTCGTCGAACAACATTACAAAACTACCGCCAGCCGCAACGCACTGACGCGTTTCGACCTTCCTTGATCATCATAAGAGTACGACGACAAACTGACTATCGAGGATCAAACCGTATTGAATATATATAGAAATCAAATTTAGATATGCGGCTCTCACCTCTAGCAGTCTCGCATACATTGAACTTGACTGGAAATGTCGGCTACACAATTTCTATGCAGTCACTAACATTAACTGTTTGCAGCTTTCGCCACATATACATATATAAGCAATACAATTTAACAATAATTGATTGCGCGGGTGGTGGTAACAATTATTTAAATCAAGTTTGTCATATCCATAAGGCGGTGTAAGGGTTGCTTACTTGACATCATCAAAACATTAATTGCCAGATTATCAAATAATCTCTGGCAAACGAGGTCCAGCTATTAGTCTGACCGTGGCGTGAGTGCTTAAACTAACAAATGAAGTGGCGAGGGCGACTTCTGGCACTAGAAAGATGGGCCTCGTTATCCTTGATTGGTAGACAGTCTAAGATAAGGAAACCTCTAAAACTAAACCAACGGGCATGTAATGCTTGTCTGCCTTGATTGGTAGGGCATCTAACAGCAAGATGACTAGGAATACGAATCATCCATTCAAAATGCGAATGGGCGACCTGATGCTCTCGTATAGTCCGCGAACAAACAGGGACAACACAACTAACAATGATTCCATACTGCATCAGCTGATGCACAGGATTAAAGCCGTCGCCTCATCTGCGGAGCATTGCATTGCGGATAAGCGCAAATAAGCTTCTACGAATGTATTTGAAATTGGGGCCCCCAGGTTTGAAAGCATTTTTGCGAATCTTGTGAATAACTAATATTATCTCGCACTGGTCGGCGAGTAGATAATGATAATGATAATTTAAGTCTTTCTGCAATTGATTGGCTAGTGCCTGACTAGGCATTTTTGTTTTGACAGTATAAGTCGTACAAATCCGGGTTGACATCTATAAGTTCAAGGAATAGGTCTGAGGGAGGCGATCACATGCCAGAATATGCAATTATGACTTCCGGTAGACTTTGCTATTCCTCGTCTGCCGTTTAGACCACAATGTAGTTTATTCGTTTGGTCTTGGACTGTGAGTGCTCTTTCCACATGATTTCGACATTGTTTTACGGTTGCTGATCTGCTCAAATACGATATTCACATTTTTGTCTCCAGGAGGTCAGATCTTGTCTAAGCACTCTACAACGTATCTCATTCCGGCATAGCTTACGGCAAAACGTGATACTTTTGTCATCCCAGTTGAAGAATGTTCCAGCCAGGTATGATGTCGCTCTTCTACCATCAGTGCTGCTCGGTTCCGCGTCGGCAAGTTTATTTTCAGAATTGTAAATATATGCGTGCCAACTCTACTATTCTGTTAAAGAAAATAATGATATTTTTTTAAGCTATAAGATTTGGCCTGTGGCCTTGTGCGGCATTCCGAAATCCTAATAAATTTCGTATATTTCGGAAAACTTTATGACGATTGTGCTGAAAATGGAGCTATAGAAGGATGGACCATATCTGCAAATAGTTGCAATAAATGCATCAGGATCTCTAATCATGCCTTTAGTATTAACCTGGTTGTTGTGAACTCAATTTCCCACCCTCACGTGCGACATCCCGCTATAAAGCACAGCGATGGGATGTATTCAGATGGGATAGTGACGTGTCATCGTTCTCAAATGGACCTCATTCTCGTGATGAGAAGTTGATTATCTTCTGTTCAGCATGCCAGAACGTATCGCGAGTGCTGCACTGGTCAAATAATGGATCTGATTACAGTCTTCTAGCTGCTTAAATCAAATCGAAGTTGTGCTCCATACGGCAGCTTGTATTGCGTCCGAGTACCCGTGCGTTGAATTTGGATACAATGATACAGAATAACTTCAGGAAATCTTATGCTTTTGCTTCGACATCTGTAGCTACAGCCGATAGCGTGCCTAATAGCATATGGAGCGTTAAAAATGGAGGATGGCTATTCTGCCAAGGGACTTCGGGCTTCATCAGCTTCTAAAGTGCAACTTATCAAAAAATTCCATAGTCTCCACAATCAAGGGAGACCGTAGAGCCGCTGGTATCAATGATGTTCTATCTGAATTTTTCAAGTTTGATGTAATCGATGCTCTGAAGAATTTGCACAAGCAATCTTGTGGAAGAAATCCGTTTCAAACAAATTTGAGTGTTCCGTTGAACAATAATTGATTGCGCGGGTTGTGGTAACAATTCTTTAAATCAAGTTTGCGAGCTTGCAGTAAACACCATTCCCATTGTATTTAACTAGTCGTTGTGCGTTGCGAATGGCGGTAGTTTTGTTATGTTGTTCGACGACTGGTTAAATACAATGGGATTGGTGCTTACTTCAAGCTCGCAAACTTGATTTAAAGAATAAGTGTTTCTTTGTTGGACTAATTTACATAGAACTTAAGACAAGGATCTGTCATTGCTTGTAATCTGTTTAATTATGTTAGCGCTGCAACCATGACTGAGGTTATCGCAACATTCTCTAGAGTGGAAATCGGTGGTGATGGCCCACTTAATTACCTTGAATACGCTGACGATGCTGTTCTGATAGAAGAAATGGAAGAATAACTTCATAGTGTCCTTAATCGTACTCCAAAACTGTCTGTTTTGTACGGTCTGAAACTAAACGTATAAAAGCTGCTGTAATGGCCAATTTTGATACAGAGCCTAAGATCGCGCTAAACAAAACCCTACTGCCAGTTGTCAAGGATTTCGTTTACCTACGATTTTTGATGACGCAAGATGGACCGGGTTCTGCCGAGATTTCCAGACTTAATAGCTTAGAATTTGCTTCCTATTGAAAATTGTTTAAAAAAATTTCGAATCACCCGACAATATAGTTTGTTGCCAAGTTCATGGTGTTTAGGTCAAGCGTACTGCCGATTCTGTTTTATGCTGTGGAGACTTGATAGAAAGCACGCTATAGCGGCTACCGTTTGAAAAAAAATTAGTCGATATATTCGCACTACTTGAATTAGATCGTTGACAGCCTAGAGTTAGAATGCGTTAATATAGAGCAAGGTCTACGAGCCGTTTATTGACGACTCATCGACGCCTAACTTTTTTATGGAACATCGATTGTGCTGGTTGACCACTTTTTGAGTAATACGAGTTTACATCCTTCTCGCTAGGCTACTGCAGTAGTTCCGATGGTTGGAAGGAACTACAAGATACGTAGGACACCCATCTACTTGCTGGATATTTTTTTAGCGATATCCGCCATTTGATCGCAACGCATCATACTCTCATTCATCTTTATGAAATTGAATGGTAGAAATATGGGGTCGTCTAGCAGCAAACAGGGTTCAGTGGAGGAGTCTTGTTAATTATGCTTTATTGGCATTGACTATATTGGATCCAACCGCGGGAGAGATCTAGGTCTCCGTTTATTGTATTGTATTATTGCTGGCGGTACATTTGCTATGTTGTGCAACTCGTTAGATACAATTATGTTTGTCTTTATCTCATGCTCCTAAATTTGATTTTAAAATAATTTTCACTACCACACAATTCATGATTGGTTAACTGTATAACCTAACAACAGTTCTTTAAATCAAGTTTTGTGGGCCTGAGATAAAAATTTATTTAATCAATCGCATAATATAATTAAATTACCGTCAATCAAGCTTACTAAAGCATTTTTACCTTCCATAGTTTAGTTGTGTTATGCATTTTGTTGACTAAAATAGGACGTGCTCATTTGAGTTAGTGAAACGTGATTTAAGGGACTTTTATCACTACCCGCGCAATCAATGATTCTTTAATTATGTAACTGCCCTAGCAACAAATTAGTGCATTTGAAACGCAAAAAATATATTTTACAGTTAACATTACCAAAGTATGTAGTTCCATGTGCCCTTGAGACATATACTATATGTTTTTTAAACATGTATCCATGTGTGGCGCGGGTGGTGATACCAATTAATTTAATCAAGGCTGCAATTTTGATATAAACACCTGACCTATTATGTGCACAAATTTGTCTGTATAAACCAAGGATTAGATTGTGTAGAAAAGGAAATTCATCCATTAGATCGGTTTCGCCCTTATTGGTAACTCATCACGTACTATCCAGAATTTGACGCGGACAGGGCTCGAATCTGGGCACGTCTGCTTCGAAATCTGAGCCATCCTGTGTGTCAAGGTGGAAACTGATTGTCTGTTAGCCTTTTCCGCCTAATTAATATATTGTTTTATTATTAAAGTATCATGAATTATGTTTGGCTGAGTTATGTTTGGTTATTATAAATATAAATAGGCAAATATGTTCTACATTGAAGCAAAAATTTATTGTGCACACACAGCTACGCAAAAAAGTTAAGAATGCCATTTTTTGTTTGGTCACGTATCGATTGAAATTTTTGGTCCTATATATGGTAGGCTAAGAAAACATTTACATAAATTGAAGTTGCGTTGGTGAATAATTTTTGTGCGTGTGTACGTCTGAATGTGTGATTTTATTTTTTATATGCTGCAATCAATCAAAATTTTTTGTTTAGAAATTCTTTCATAACGAAATTGGGCAGTAATATTCCAAGTATTTTTCAATCTAAATTCCCCTTATCATATTGCTAGAAACATTTATTCATCTAGGCAACCCGTAGTTTTTAAAACTAGATAGTCGTATCGGTAATGGTTGCGCGCACCTTGCACGTACCACACGTATACAGCCATTCTAAACCATTTGAAGCATCGAATTCGGTTTTAAAGCGCAATTAGTTCCGTTTCTAATGGACACTGACAAACAAAGGACAAATTCATCAGACTCCAAAGGCAAGTTTATGCTGCTGAAAGCAACTGTATCAACTCAGGCACAAAATACAACCGGGCGACTTAGTACTATTCTGCAATTGAAGCATAGCTGTGAATTTCATGTTTATGTGACAGAAAAGCATTTATACTTAAATGCTAATGTAATCTTTTCCTGTCTATCTATCTGTCTGCCTGGGTGCCAGCCATTATATGATAATTATCGTTTCTTAATCTACAGTCAGTCTTTAACGCTCTATTAGGTATTGTGTTTATGTCTCATGACTTACTAATGCTGCATCTATACCTGTCTCACATTTTTTTCTATTTTATCATCGATGGATTAGTTTTATAGCTTCACTAATTTGGTTCTTGCTTTGTATTATGTCTCAGTTAATACTTCTGAAATTGTAAAGTAAGCATGTTTTACTTGCCAATTAAACCACGATCTTATATTCATCGTTCCATTGTTAGCTGAAACCCACAAGTTTGAATTTTTTACGTCCATTTGCATTATTTTAGACAAGCATTGATTGTATGTGACGTGATGAAATTGATTCAAATCGAGGTTGCGAAATTGTTCTAACTACTATTCGCATTATATACATATATTTTTCCAATTGATCGGGTTCGTCTTCATAGGTTACTCCTGAAGTACTTTCCAGAAATTTTTACGCGAACAGGGCTTAAACGTGAGCATATTTGATTCTGAGTCAGTGACTCTGTCCACTGTGCCACCCTGCCACACAATGCACAGAACTTTCAGTTACATAATAGCTAACGTTTCTGTTTGACCTTTCTTTCAGGTGTAGCCTATTTGGCATCTTGTTAGATCAAATGTTCTAACTAGTCACGCTCAGCCAGTCAGCATAGAGTAGACGCCATGCTACCTGAAGAAATATGATTAAATTGAAGATTTAGTTAATTAACCTATCATTCGATGCTCGGGCGTCGAGAATCGTTTAAATCAAGGTTGTGAATCTGATCTAAACACCTATCCAATTATATAAACATTTGCTAACTCATGCAATGCTTAATTTTTACTGACGAATTTATAAATAATAGTAGCGATGTTTATATGAAGCTGCCACACTTGGTTTAAATAATCGTTATCATTACCCGCGCGATCAATATTTTTTTAATTAAATAAATTTTACACCAAATAACATTTCGCTGAGTGGTGTGGTGTCTGTTATATAATATCTGATTTGAGTGGCTATTTGGAATTGTAGGTCTGAAGAGATGCCACACAAGCTCAATCTGAAGGAAAGGCTAGCCAAAAACAAGTTTGTATGTAACTGTAAAATGTGTGTAGTGTGAGACAGGTTTGTGTAATTACTTTAATCAAGGTTGCGACCTTGATATAAACAACTGGCCTATTATATACAAACATTTGTCAGTATATATAGACAATGCAATTAAACAATAATTGATTGCGCGGGTGGTGGTAACAATTATTTAAATGAAGTTTGCGAGCTTGAAGTAAACACCAATCCCATTGAATTTAACCATTCATCGAACAACATAACAAAACTACCGCCAGTCGCACGCACTGACGCATTTCGACCTTCCATGATCATCATCAGACTACGACGACAAACTGGCAAGGAGGATCAAAGTGCATAGAAATTGTGCAGCCGACATTTCCAGTCAAGTACAATGTATGCAAGACTACTAGAGGTGAGAGCCGCATATCTAATTTTGCTTTCCATATATATGCAATATGGTTTGATTCTCGCTTGTCAGTTTTTTGTCGTATTCTGATGATGATCAGGGAAGGTCGAATCGCGTCAGCGCGTGCGACTGGAGGTAGTTTTGTTATGTTGTTCGATGACTGATTAAATACAATGGAATTGATGTTTACTTCAAGCTCTCAAATTTGATTTAATTATTTATTTGTCAGTATACACCAAGTATTGTTTTAAGTATACCGGTTTCGTCTTGATTGAGGGCAGGGCTCGAACCTGGGCACGTCTGCTTCGGAATCTGTAACTCTAACCACTGAGACACTCTGCCGCACACAGTGATTAAAACAACGGCTTCCTAAGTAGACGTACCAAGGTTCGAGCCCCGTCCGCGGAAAATTTTGGACATTACGTGATGAGTTCTCAATAAGGACGAAACCGGTCTACTTGATAAATTGTCATTTCTACACTTCACAATTCTTGGTTTATATAGACAAATATATGTACATAATGGGTCATGTGGTTATATCAAGATCACAACCTTGATTTAAATAATTGTTATCACCGCTCGTACGATCGATGTTCATTTAATTATATAAGTGTTTGTGCAGTTTATCGAATCACAGATTTCAAGGTAAACTTGTCCAGGCTCGAGCTCTATCCGTGGAACAAATTCTTTATCGCATTTGAAGAATTTCCAATTATGACGAAACCGGTCTTCTGATGAACTGTCTTTGCTACCTTATTCAATGCTTGGTGTCGGCTGACAAATAAATTTATAATAGCATTGGTTTTTATATTAACCTTGCAACCTTGATGTTAATTTATATTTGCATTATTCATAGATGACTGAGTTTCAGAAGCTACACCAGTCTGATAAATAGAAACTAGAATATATATTATTCAGAATAAGTTATCACTATATTTTGTGAACAGCATTTTACCAAAAATGATTTGCGAACCGTATCACCTACACTGTCAGCAAAATTAGATATTCGCCGCTCTTGTATATCAACATACTTACGTATATGGTAACGGGATTCCACCATCAAGATGCTACCAGAATAGCCTGAGTTTCATCACTGAGTATGTTTAAAACCTTTATTGGTCCTCTCGGCTTGATTGATAATGGCAGCTATTAGCGTCACGAGTTTGAACGTGTCAAATGACTAATTTTTGACGGCGTGAACGTTCGTATAACTTTGGTGGTATGACTAGCAAGAGCCGGAACGTCGTCAAATTGAATATTTCTCTGAATGAAAGCACTACAATCATAAAGCGGCATTGTACCAACATGATGCTATGGTGCCTTCCTGTTGTATAATCATTATTCATGGGTACTCGTGGGTTGTAAATAGTCGCTCGATTGCCCATTCCTATTGGGAGTATGACTTTGAATACGACTGGACCGAGAAAAAAACCAAAAATAATCAGATTTCCCACAGGATTTTTCGTCGTGGAAAACCCATAACAAGTAGCAGGATTCAACAATAATTAGGTGCAATTTATTTCTTAAAATGTCATACAAATGCAGCTTTAAGAGGAATAACGTTATACATTTCATATCTCATAATTGTACTTACCTTGTGACTTCTGTCAGAGCTTGCTGATTTTAATAATTATTATCTTTTATTAAATTATCAACTCTTCTGAATGCTGAATCTTGACTGTTTAACTTTTGCATTCTACAAATTACTTCTCGTTGCTTTCATATTCTCAAAGCATGTGACATTTGAAATGTACTGCATTCTCATTATAGTAATCCTATTGACTACTGGCGTTTTATTTATAGTATTATTGCTATAAACAGCTTACCATTAACACAAATTATATATATATATATATATATATATATATATATATATATATATATATATATATATAGAGGTAATTTTAATGGAAGGATTTTTTGCTGTCTGCATAAAATAAGCAAAAAATACGGTAGCAAAGGTAATTCATCAATTGGAACGCTTTTTTCTGTTAGTAACTCGTCTAGTTCTTGGCAGAATTGTCTGCGTCCCGGGCTCGAACCCGGGCAAAATTGCTTTAAAGTTTTGCATTTATCTACTGCGCAACTACTGAGAATTCCGGCCTAACAGCTGGCGGGCACAGGCTAGTCAGCGCGACAATGGTAGAATTCACCTTGCCGGGTTTAATGCGAAACAGCCATCATTCCGTTTCATGTAAATCCTAGAATTGATTTTTGTCACGCGGTAACGCTGTGTCAAATGTGTAGTGACGGACGTTGAGCAAGCGTGTCAGATGCTGGGGCAAAAATTTCAGTGGCTTAAGGAAATATTTTACGCTAACATTTGTGCAGATGGTGCTCACCAGCCTTGTCTGGCAGACTGTAGTCTTGTCTGCTGAGTCATGCAGGGTGGATTGGCGAAGTCTGGCTACTGCAGGAAACTTCATTTTGTATTCTGCCTCTCTTAATTTTCTTTTCTCTCAACTTAACATTAACGCTCTTTTAGGTGCTATGCATATGGAGGATGGTAATCGTATCACTGAGCCCAATGTCGGATTGTCATATATCGAAAAAAGTTCAAATATACTAACATTCATTAAACATACTTTAGGTTTTAACGTCTGCGCATTTTATTTATGAGCATTAAAACAAATTGGACATCGTCTTAATTTGCTGCGATTTGTGTTCACGGATTGTCGCTTTGCTCTAGCAGTTTCGCTAAAATCCGATTGATCCCAATTCCCAACTACGCGGGTCGAGTTCGTCATCTTGTAGGCTGTGCGCGGACTCATCCCTTTCTTACGAAGGCTTCAACACCATTCATGCTAACCACCGGAAGTTGGGAAGATCAGATCGTACCTCATTTACAGTAGTTAGTGTGGACGACGTTGCAGCCTTCGGAAGAAAGGGGTGAATCCGCGCACTGCCAACAAGATGACTAACTCGATGTGTGCTTGTAAATGCGGATCAATCGGATCTTTGCGAAACTGATAGTGCAAAGCGACAACTCGTAAACGCAAATCGCGAAGAATTAAGATGTGATTGTTGCATTGCGCAACCATTCAAAAAATATAAACTGGTCATCAAGAAGCTCTTGCATGTTCACTGGATAGTTTATAAATCGATATATGTTGCGTATCTGAAACAAGAATACAGAATCCCACGAGTTTTACAGAACTGGGTGATTATCCTTATTTTTTTTTATTGGCTTAGAATCTCTGGTTCAACGAAGTTTCCTCAAGCCGGTCAATGGGGCGTTGGTATTGTCCTAAGATCACAAACTAAAGCTTGTTTAACTGAATGGATCCCTGCGGACAGCCGACTTTGTGCGCTACGCTTAAACACATTACTAAAATCATTGCCAGAAAATTTGATCAACGTTCCCTTTACGTTGTATCCGTATATGCTCCCACCGATTGCAACACGGACGGCAGCAAGGACGCTTTTTTTACTACAACATACGGTCTTCACTGTGTTGAGAAACAATTTCAGATATGATCTTTGTTATGGGCGACATGATTGCTCAAGTGGGGCACTTATGCAACGCATAATTTAATGTTATATGAGCTATATTTTAAGCTTGATGCGCAACGATAATGGTGAAAGACTGTTCGATAACTTCGTGGAACATAGACCATACTTAAGTAGCACAAAGTTATGATGTAGTGTACGGTGTTACGTTACATTGCATCCTGAAAACCCCGGACAACATGGCACTCGAATAGATTATGTAACATTTAGTTATAGATGGTGTGGTTGCACCAGGAATTGTCCTTCGTTTTGTAACACTTATGTCAAACCAAACGATGCACTTATCCATTGTAGATTTGCACTTAATTTTCCGGAAAAGTAAATAATAATATACCTCAAATAGCTATAATGAAATTTGATCGTTTGTATTTCCGAAAAATATATAAAAACTTTCTGAAGTCAAAGTTAACTCGTCATGATTTTGAAAATTCGAAATTACTTTGGACGAACTGAAGTCCCACTATGCACAATGAAAATAATACTGCATGTGGCATTGTGGCTCATGTAGAAATAGTCATTAGGTCTCTGTAAAATTTATGGAGATTGTCGAAACTAGACACAAATTTCCATCTAGCTCTGCTTATAATAATAATAATAATAATAATAATAATAATAATAATAATAATAAATAAGTTGTAAAATGCCAATTTAAGCGCGATCTGAATGTCTATCTTTGTACCTTATGGATCTGAAAAGTCAGAAAGTTGGAAGAAGCATTCGCGTAAGGTAATATCCGATGTTTGTTTCAACGTATTTGCGCAACGAATCCGAGAAAACTAAAAGTTTTAGAAAATATAAATTATATTAACTGCCATCTATTAACCAGTGAAATAAGCCGTTTCGATAGGTGGGCATAAAACTACATAGATCAATTTTCCTGGGTACCTACGCCAGTCTCGATTCCCGAAGTATGCCTGTACCAAAAGTTTGGAACCCTTATCTCGAACAACCATGAAAGTTAGAAATTCGAAATGAAGCAAAGCTTCAGGGCCTCAATAAATGGCTTTTGAGATTACTTGAGAATGGTGGCAACATTATTTCTGGAGTGTCGACTAACCTAACCAATCGTATCTAGGTTATTCGCTTCGATTATCGTACGCTGTCTTAGCGCATCGTTTAAATTATATACTGCAGAAGAACAAGCCGGATTCCGGTCAGGACGAAATTCTAAATATAATATTTTTAACTTAAAGCAAGGATTGGCAGACAGCGACGTATGTATATGTATATATGTATATATATATATATATATATATATATATATATATATATATATATATATATATATATATACTATATCTATATCCATTACCTTCAAATAGACACACAGAGCATATTTTTCTAGTGGGAAGAAAAAAACACACATTAATAACAAAGTGGATAAAGGTCATTTATTGTGAGAATACTAAACATCTCTCCACAATCTTTCATTTATATATATTCTGATTTTACATGAAAACAGGCACACACACAAACACAAACGCATACACACTTACCAATCAGCCAAAACAAGAAATAGAAGTAAGAGCTGGTCAAATTTGTTGCCACCAGCATAATCAATTGAAAACCCAGAATGTATATGAATGAAAGATTGTAGAGCGATATTTAGTAATCTCGAAATAAATGGTCTTTATCCACTTTGTTATTAGCAGTCGATCGTAATATTCTATTCGATATTCTGTCGAAAATTGCTTTGCCCACAAAATTTGTAAATATTATACGTGCTATCTACAATTACACTTCTGATTATGCTAAAGTCTCCAACGAACTAACTCATTACTTTACTCCCAGCAGTGGTATTCGTCAAGGTTGTCCACTTTCCACATTCTTATTCAAATTTGTGATATATGCTGTTATGAACAATACTATTCCATACGTACTGGCGCGTTATTTTGCTGTCCTTCTCTGATAATGACCACAGAAGTTCGAATCGCGTCAGTACGTGTGACTGACGGTAGGTTTACCAATTTATACGACGACTGATTAAATACAATGGATTTGATTTTCATATCAAGCTCTATTCTTTGATATTTATTTTCACACTTAATGGCTACTAATCGTGTTGGCATTAAATCTCACACCCACTATTTAATTTCTTAAGTAATATGAGAGAAATTTTTGCTATTTTCTCCTAGACGTTTATCTTTTCCAGTTGTGTTTGAGTCAACTTAATGTCACCTACATTGTGGCACCAAATTATAAAAACTCTGCGAATAACTATTTAAAATTGCCTATTGTTTGGAATTATATCGCATATTTCAAGGCGATTTGGCAATCCGCTTTCATCCCTACATTTTCTCGCCCACTCTCCATTATTTAAGCTATAAAATTGAGCCGTATTGCTGGCTTCCGTTGAGTCAATGGGATTACATATATTGCTTAAGCTTACTTCGCAATATCTCATGATTTTACATGACATACTCTTTAGTAGGTCCACAATGCCTCATATACTGATCAATTTTGTGCATTTGAATATGAATTAGAATTTATGTATCGGATTTTCCTAAACTATATACTATTTTCAAATTTGTTTTGTTGTTTTTGCGATGGCTTTGTTATGCACATTTCTCTTGACTGCAGCGTTCTTTTCGTGCATATATACACTTCCATAGTTTATTTTCACTTAGCTGATACAATTGCCTGGCTATTTACTGATGTTTCTATTCACAGACAGGCTTTTCATTTTTTGTATGTATTTCTATTACGTAATAAAGAACTGGTAATTGACGTGAAATATAATGAAAAATACGTTTTTTCCATAGTTTAAGCAACGAAATACTATGCATCCGCACAGTAGCATTGCAAATGACATTTTTGGCAGCACGTAAATCGATGGCTTTGTTACCTGATCCTTGTTCTGACGAATAATTGATTATTTATTAATTTGTTAGTATAAACTAAGCATTTTAAATGCAGAACAGGCATTTCACCAAGTAGATGAGTTTAGTCCTTATTGGGATCTCTTCAGGTACTGCCCATAATTTGCCCCGGACATGGCTCGAACCTGGGCCCGACTGCTTCGGATTTTGGTGCTCTAATCACTGAGCCACGCTGCCGCATGCTAAACACAAAATTTTCAGTTATATACTAAATAATGTTTCTTGGTTAGGCTTTTCTTTAGGTGGTGTCTGTTGTAGCATACATTTAGACCTACAGTTCCAACTAACCACGCTAAATTGATTTAAATAATTGTTATCAACACCAGCGCAATGAAAGATCGTTTAACTGTTGATTGCTCTCAGTTCCTCTTTTCAAAAAAACAAATTTTGTTACTCATTTTAGTGGGATACTTTTTAGTCAACAGCTCATCCAACCAAAGAAATGCGTACCAATAAATACAAAAAAACAAACATTGATTGCGCAGGTGGTGGTAGCAATTATTCAAATCATGTTTGCGAGCTTCAGGTAAACACCAATCCCTTTGTATTTAACCAGTCGTCGAACAACATAGAAAAACTACCGCCGGTCGCTACGCACTGACGCGCTTTGACCTTCCATAATCATCATCAGAGTACGACGGCAAACTGTTTAGCAAGGATCAAACCGCATTGGATATATATGGAAAGCGAAATTAGATATGCGGCTCTCACCTCTAGTAGTCTTGCACACATTGTACGTGACTGGAAATGCCGGCTGCACAATTTCTATGTAGCTACGAACATTAACTGTTTGTAGCTTTCATCAAACATATATATAGACAATACAATTAAACAAGAATTGATCGCGCGGGTGGTGGTAACAATTCTTTAAATAAAGTTTGCGAACTTGAAGTAAACACCAATCCCATTGTATTTAACCAGTCGTCGAAAAACATTGGAAAACTACGTTAGTCACACGCACTGACGCGTTTCGACCTTCCATGATCATCATTAGAGAACGACAATAAACTGATTAGTGAGGATAAAACCGCAATGAATATATACGGAAAAAATTTAGATATGCGGCTCTGAACTCTAGTAGTCTTGCATACATTGTAACTGACTGGACATTTCGGATGCTTAAATTCTATACAGTCCCGAGCAATAACATTTTGCAGATTTTGCCATATATATATATATATATATATATATATATATATATATATATATATATATATATATATAATACAATTAAAAGAGTATTGTTGCACAGATTGAGTGATGCTAATTACCATAATCAAGGGTTGTTATCTTGATATAAACACCTGTCACTTCATGTACATAAATAAGACAGTATAAACTAAGAATCGTATGTTGTTGTAAGGGCAATTCATTCAGTAGTCCAGTTTGGTCCTTATTGGGAATTCATGACGCACTGTCCCGAATTCGCCTTGGACTGAGCTTATTTGAAATTTGGATAAAATAGTGCTATTTTAGTTTTAATTCATAAATTCGTAGTGAAATATTTTGTATCGAACATTTTTTATTTAAGTCAACAATTTCCAGGATGAAGTAAACGAGTATTTTGTTGAATAGGTAGAACATGCTTGTCTGTATGGAATGTGCGAGAAAACAAGTGATTAACAGACTCAAACTACATTTACTGTAGAAATTTAAAAAAATTCATTGTATCGATTTCGAATCAAGGCATTCACATGGCGAAAAGAACTCGTTTAGAAAATTATTCCTTTTCTATGAAACATACGAAAGGATTGTTCTACATATAAGTATACTTTTATACCAAAATAAAGCTATCTAAATTTTATATCTAAAATTAAAACTGAAATGAATTGTATCACACATTTGTTAGTATAAACTAAGTATTGTATGGTGTAGAAAAGGCAATTTATCCAGTAGACCGGTTTTGTCCTTATTGGTAACTCATCACGTACTGTCCAGAATTTATCGCGGACAGGGCGGGCTTGAACCTGGGCTCGTCTGCTTCGGAATCTTGTATTCTAACCACAGGGTCACCCTGCTTCACACTACTCACAATTTTCAGTTGTATAATAACTAAAATTTCTCTATTAGCCTTTCCTTTTGGTGGAGCTCATATGGCATCCATTTAGACCCAAAGTTCCAACTAACTAACCCCATTCTGTTATTATTGAACTGACGCTCCACTACATGGGGAAGTGGTATTGAAATAAACATTTATATAATTAAACGAACATTGGTGGCGCGAGGGTGATAACAATAACTATAATAGTTTGCATTTTACACATTTTTATCATTATAAAATAAACATTGTATAGGGTTGCAAAGGAAATTAAACTGGTATACTTGTATTGATTTGTGTAGTTGTACAGTTTTGTTGTATTGGTAATAATATTAATGAGGGCGATCGTGATGCTGCTTCACATACAGAGAATCATGAACTTGGATTACAGCATTAAATTATCAAAATCCTCAAAATCTTTTATAGTTTACAAATTTTCAGGGATACGTATCTTCATGTATATTGAACCTACCAAAGCGGAATTAAGCTGCACAATTAGACAATATTTGTGACACAAATTGATTCGACGGTATTTATGTTAAGATAGTCAGAAACTTCGGAGCATGTTTATAAGTTTGACAACAACCGTTTTAATAAGTTTCTCCGCTCCACATTGTGTCTACACAGCTCTTCATCTCGAACATTAATTGCCTGGACATAATGTGCTAATACTCTAATATCCTGAAATTGTATTTGACAGGTCACGAATCTACGAATCTACAATATTATTCTAGCATCAAGAAAAAACAGATTATTCTTTGTTATAATAAAGGTTGCGGTCTTGATATAAGCACCTGGCCCATTAATTACTTACATATGTCAGTATAAACTAAGAGTTGCCTTTTCTACACTATATAATTCTTAGTTTATACTGACATATGTAAGTATTTAATGGGTCAGGTGCTTATATCAAGATCGCAACCTTGATTATAATAATTGTTATCACCGCCCGCGCAACCAATGTTCGTTTAATCAGAATATTCCTTGTTTCAGTATTATCAACTTTTCAGCTAGTCCAGCCGCAATTTGAAGTAGAAGCAGATACACAAAAGCCATCAATGTTTAAAGCTATGCAGAGGAAAGCTATTAGTATCACAAATAAAACATCCTGCGTTGTTACTAAGCGAACACTCAGCAAAACTTAACGTATTAAAAGATAGAAAAAGCCTTAATAATCATTCGTTTATGCAATACTTATGGAGGCAAAAATCTTTGTCTATCGAAAATTAACCCGATTTAAGACATTACCTTGTGGGGTACTGAGAAATTCTCCTACCCACGTCAAAGCTATAAAGCTACCACCTAATTAAATAAAAACAGTCGTAAGGATACTGCGAATAAATATAAATGATAGTAAAAATCTACCGATAAAATCAGTCAATTGGATTGAAACCAATGAACGTTAAAAATGAAAAGTTTGTTTTGAAGTGATAAACATTTTCGAAATAAATTGGTCTTGCTACTTATATTGAACTTATTTTCACTCATCCACATTTTTTCAAAGAATAAATGGTTATATATACCTTCCATTTTGGTCCAAATCTCATCTACGGCAATTCCGGAAGCTAGTAATGGGTGTCTAATACGGACGGAACCGGTTTATTAGAAGAATTGCGTTTCCTATGTTTTGATTTGCTTAATTTATACTGACTATATATGATAAGTTGTGTATAACGTTTTTTAATTTGCTAAACCGCTGCGCTCACTTTAAAAAAATATCGTTGACGTCGCTGAACTGTGATGTTTCCAAGATTTCTTGGCCACCTAAGGTAGACTTCCGCCAGATTTATAAGAAAATATTCTATTAAGTGCGGGTATTGGTTTGAACGAATTTCTAATCGAATGTGTTAATCGTTATAACTACTTTTGTCAGATTTCTCTCAATAGTTTTATTTTAATAAACTACCGTCAGTTTCAGATACTGATGGGTTTCGGCTTTTCTGTATGGCCATTTTAAATAAATAGCGACTGAATTTCTGGCTTAATCTTCAACATTGAGGGTTATTTTTCTGATCAATTGTTGAATTGTTAAATAACTAATCATTAATTCAAAGGTCATTGGTCGCACCAGCGGTAATAATTATTTAAATCGAATCATAGGATGCCTGTGTAATTTTCGGCAATAGTGACTTAAAACAAAATTGTTCAGCTAAAAATACTTCATTTTCTATAAGATTTCAACTTTTCTAAATTTACTACATAAATTTTAGTGTAAAATAATTATCCATGCTTAATCTTACTGGTCCTGTATACGTACGACACGGTAGTTTTGCTATATTGTTCGACGACGGGTTAAATACATAGGGATTGGTGTTTACTTCAAACTCGCAAACTTGATTTAAAGAATTGTTATCACAACTCGCACAAACTTGGATTGTTTAACTGGCCCTGTGCATGTTTAATATACTTTAATGGTGAGTATTTAGCATATTGACTTGATTTTGTTAGCAATATCATTAAAGCAAAAGAAAGATGTGTATTTATGAATGTGCAGTTATACAAAAGTTGGTATTAACAAAAGGCGTATTCCTATCGGTGCATGCGTTTCGTGCTTACTGACTACTTTTAAAATGATCTAGTAAATCACCCGAAATCCATTATATGATTGGTTAGGAAATGCGGGACAAGGAAATTTGAACCTCATAGAAGTACACTTAACAGCAATACCAGATGCAACTTCGTACATAGACAACGTAGATATTATTATTATCAGTGTTGGTGGCTCCTGGAATTACCAGATATGCCGCAGCGTAATAATTAGTAGAGTCGAAATATCTTGTTAACTGAGTCAGTACCGGGCTGGAACACGTGATTAGATTGGTAGCTCAGCTGGATTGAAATGCAACCACTGAGCTATCCTTGCCGCAGTACTTGATGAGTTCCCCAATAAGGACGAAACCGGTCTACTGGATGAATTGCCTTTTAGATAGCTCAGTGGTTAGAGCACCAGATTCCGAAGCAGACGTGCCCAGGTTCGTATCCCGTCCGCGGCAAATTCCGGCCAGTACTTGATGAGTTCCCAATAAGGACGAAACCGGTCTACTGGATGAATTGCCTTTTCTACACTATACAATTCTTAGTTTATACTGACATATGTAAGTAATTAATGGGTCAGGTGTTTATATCAAGACCGCAACCTTGATTATAATAATTGTTATCACCACCCGCGCAACCAATGTTCGTTGAATTATAACGTAGATATTAGTCGTTCACAGCGCGAAAGAAGTCTATTATGATACTTTATGCAATGTGCAAAAGCTTTGTGTTGATACAGATTTAGAGTTCCTGTGTTATGCATATAGAATTCTAAAGACGTATATACATACACGTAGATCTTACATCTGTATGGAATAGTTAACTACGCCACTATAATTAAACTGATTTTTTATCTGTTTTTCGTAAGTTGTTGCTTCTGAAAATTTTAATTTATTTGTAAGCATTCATTGTAGCGTGATCAGATGACCAATATCGTGGATAATGTTTTCCGGCTTCCAAAGCCTTTGTCTAGCTATTTTATGTAGACAACTATCCACCAAAATTGGATTACTAGCCTGTTGACCAGGATGCTTATCGGCCAAAGTAAGGAGGTGCTTCATTACCAAATTTGATGGAGGTAGTATATTATATGGTGGCCTTGTAGAGCAGGTCGGCTATTAAATTTTGCCATTAATGGCTGCTTTCTGCTGCTGAGCTGATTGTGGTCTTAGAAAAAATGGAGCAAATGTATCGTCCCACATTGATATTTATGCAATGGGTTCCGTAATTGATCATTTATCATGATTTAGCAGCCGTATGTAGAACCAAATATATCCTTGACTTGACTCACAGCGATAGACAGATTTACATCAAGACATCGAAATTAAAATACATCGACTTGCAAGCACCTGACCCATTACTTATTTACTTATGTCAGAGGCTAATATCAGGTGCTTATATCAAGATCGCAACCATGGTTATAGTAAATGTTATCACCGCCCGCGCAAACAATGTTCGTTTAATTAAACTGATTTTTCCGGTTTAATCTCAGATTGCTGATGGATTAACTCGTTGTGAATCATAAACATGGTGGCACTCAACAACTATGAAGTATTTGATTTCGCGGCGTTGTCAACTTATGTTTTATACCGGTCTTGACTATTTCGGGTCTGTGACTGGAGCTTTTAGGTTTGTAACGTCTTCATTTATTTAAATACCCATGTTCGCAGCGTGTTAGTCTCTGTATACTATTTTGTCGGTAAAATCTGATATTTAAACATTTTCAATGGACATATTGATATGGAAGACTTGAGAGTGACGGGACTAGTGAGAACCCATTAATCAGAGAGACTGACACGCTGTACATCCGAAAATGTAAATGAATCAAAATTTTACTGATCTACAAGCGTCAATGACAGACCCGACATTGTCAAGGGCAGTACAAAAACTTAGTAACTATAGTTGGCATTGTGGCCAGTTTTTCATTGTTAATAACGACTCTCTATACTCTGAATCTTAGCTATCTGATTCTATTTTTTGTAAATTATGCATTCTCATTCTCGCGCGACTGTGAAAAGGTGATATAAACAGTTGACGTCAAGACAAGCTGCCAGGATATTGCCCTAATAGCTGCTCAGATTTAAGGATAGAAATAACACCTTTCCTAACTAGAAATTTAAAAGAATTTTATCTTTGAATATCGATGGTGTCTAATTTATTTGATTTTGTTTAAACTTGGGAACCTTATTTTGCTGTTGTTCTGACGGCGCTACTTCATCATTTCTAGATATATATATATATATATATATATATATATATATTTGATTTTTATTTTTAAAACAGCCTCTTACAGGGAAAGCCTGGTTGGTTTTGTTAAATGATCTAACAACGTACACCTATATTATATCACAGTATTATAGCTAATGGAGCATAGTTGCACATTTGTCCAATTATTGTTCAGCACTTGACATTTACCGAGGTCGTAGTTAAAATTTTCATTACAGAAGTCTACGTCGTGTGAAGATATATTTTTCAGTTATAATTTTGACTTTCACAGATGTGAGACGAACTATAACAAAAAGAGAAATATAAACACCACTCCCGTTATATGCATAAATTTGGCAGTATAATCTAAGCATTGTCTAATTTATAAAAGGCAATTCATCCAGTAGACTCAATGTTTAGAGCAACAGATTCCAAAACAGACCTGTCGAGGTTCGAGTCTTGACAGTACGTGAATTGTTCAAAAAAAGGATGAAGCCGGTCTACATAATAAAATGCTTAATTTATAATGACAAATATATGAGTATAATTGGATTAGTGGTTACATCAAGATCGCAACCTGGATTTAAAATAACTGTTATCACTGCCCGCGCAACCTATGTTTGTTTAATTAAATAATTGTTAAATTCAATAACTCTTACACAGATAGCGTGGTGTCTGTGTTGTAATGACAGATTTGATGTGGTTAGTCGGAACGTCAGGCCTAATGAGATGCCATATGGGCTGCAATTAAGGTAAAGACTAACCAATCCAGTAGAACGGTTTCGTTCTTATTGGGAACTCCTAACGTTTTGTTCCGAATTTGACACTGATATTACATGAGGTATCCTCTATAAGGAGGAAACTAATCTACTGGAAGAATTACCTTTTCTGCACTATGCAATGCTTATGTTTAAGCGGAAAAATGTATGGATATAATGGGACTGGTGTTTCCATCAAAGTCGCAACCTTGATTTAAATCATTTTTATCAGCGCCTGCGCAACCAATGTTCGTTTAACTTTTGAACTACTTCCGTTTTTAATGTAAATCAATCCGATTGTGAAATATCTTTGTTTTTGATTGCGGGTACAGTTTTCCCGCATCCCATTTAACAATTGTTTATTTCTCTCTTGACCAATGTGAGGCTATAACAATTGCAGGATTAAAAATGGAACGAGAAACTAAGAAAGTATTCATGATAACACTAAAATAGCACTTCCAACGTTAACTTTCGAGTGACACATTAATATTTAAAAACTTATTTGCGTACTAATACGTGTGGCAATCATATAAAACATAGAATTCTGCATATACCGTTAAGTTATTTTCCGTGGATGTTTAATCACTTATAATGCTTTATGTTTTTGAATTTTAATGGTGAATGATGCTTAATTATATAGTCTTATTATTTTATTTCGCGCTTTACTTTGTTTTTCTCTCTTCATTAGAACAAGCAACTGTTTCCGCTATTTGACCTGGCTTATCAAGGATTTGCTTCTGGTGATCTCAATAATGATGCGTGGGCAGTACGTTATTTTGTAGAACAAGGGTTTGAACTCTTTGTTGCGCAATCATTTTCGAAAAACTTCGGTCTGTACAGTAAGTCAATTTATTTTTATATCATCTGCACACTTAAATTCATCTTAGAATCAATAATTAGACAGGCATATAAACAGAGAGAATTAATCAATTAAGCAATTACTTTTTGCATTGGCGGTGATGTGTAATACTTAAATTAATTGTATATCAAATCCTTATTATATTTTATCTATATATTATCTGTATAAACTTCGCATTGCATCAGATAGAAGATAAAATTCATTATTTGGACTTGGTACCTTCTTCTGGACACTTATCATGGTACCAACATGATTGATATCAATGTATGCTATAGTTCACCGAAATTGAGAATTACAATTATTTATGAACACCTGTTACTCCAGTAAATCCATGCACTCTTTCCTAGATCGATATCAGCTACCACATTTCGAGGTAATCACGATATCATTCAATTAAATATATAACAGTTAGATACTATTTGTGGCGGAGAGCTAATATATATGCAATTGTGTATTAGGTGTTGCGAACCTAGTAACAAATTAGTTCAGTTGTGATCAGAAGGATAAACCAAAGACAGCATAACTGAAAGTATAATCTCATGCAAATTCGTTTCGTGCATGCGTCACTTTTATTGTATTTAGAAGAATCCAACCACACTCTGGACCAGCATTATCAAATATTCGATTGGAGTAGCAACAAACTGAAGCAAAGACAGTTGTGCAATCATTAAGAGTGACAGTGACTGCACGACACATGGCAACACACGCATACAAGGAGACACAGCTGAACACACTGTGTATGATTTGGTTAAAGTGCATAAACCTGCTAACCTGTTAGGAATTATTGTCAAAGTCAAACGCTCCACAACATATAAAATTTCTAAGTTCTTGTGTCATAGAATAAGTAGATATTCCTATTTCGTAGATCCTACATCGTTAAACTCGTATCGGTTGGTTGAAATTGTTGATAAATTTGTACTACATGAAGGTGATAGATTTGTACGCATAGATATAGTAGCTACGTGCAAGAATATATCGGTAACTGAAGCCATAGATTTTTTTCGACGTTTCCTAATTGATCACCCGTCATATTAGAAGGAAATAAAATGAAGATTGGACACATTATGTAGATGATTTGTATACGTATGCCCTCTACTTCTTTTAAATTTATGAGACCATTTTATCAAAAAATTAGAGGTTTCCCAATGGTACACTATTTCTCGGTCCCAATAGTAAACAACTTCATGCATTAAACAATAATTGATTGCGCGGGTGGTTGTAACAATTCTTTATATCAAGTTTGCGAGCTTGAAGTAAACACCAATCCCA
Source organism: Eudiplozoon nipponicum (assembly GCA_029291075.1). Classification (NCBI taxonomy): domain Eukaryota; kingdom Metazoa; phylum Platyhelminthes; class Monogenea; order Mazocraeidea; family Diplozoidae; genus Eudiplozoon; species Eudiplozoon nipponicum. Next base: position 61,931 of record JAQBSW010002832.1, read on the forward strand.
TTGTATTTAACCAATCGTCGAACAACATAACGACTGGCGGTAGTTTTGTTATATTGTTCGACGACTGGTTAAATAAAATGGAATTGGTGTTTACTTCAAGCTCGCAAACTTGATTTAAAGAACTTTATGCATTATTTGGAAAATAATCTTTTGAATAAGACTCCACTGAAATTAAAATTTACCTACGGTTCTTGGATGACATATTAATGATCTGAAACCATGGTGATGATAAAATGGTAACTTTCTTATATTTAACAAATCGAATAAGCGAACTTTAATTTAATTTTGAAATGGAATCATCAGATAAATTACTTTTTTTGGATGTCAAGTTAATTAGAAATGGTCAGAAATTAGGAAAGATACTTATACTGGACTCCCTCTTAATTTCAAGTCCAATCATACGTATCTTAAATTAATTAACATTAAGAAGCCTTAGATTAACAGATATAAAGCATAGGAAGCTATAATTAGGTAGACTGCGTGATATATTCATGGCTAATGGATATCCTCTTAATTTAATAGAAGCAACAATGATGAATGTCATAAAAAAATTAATCCTACTTTGAGGTACAAATAAGTTGATAGAATGAAAGGAGATCGTAGAAGCCCGATACTACCGAACTCTAAATTAATAAGGAGTATAAAAAAGATCGACTTAAAATTAATTACCCTGGGCACTAAACACCCTTACTAAAAAGAAAAATTGGACTGTTCGAAACATCAGGAGTTTATTTAATCCCATGGAATGATTTTAGTCTCTTGTATGTTGCCGAAATCATGTGCCCAATCAAAGTAAGAAGAGGATAACATTGAACTGCATGCAATTATGGACATTTAACTAAGTCTAATCTTACCATTCATGTAGGGGAGACAGGACACTATTAGCTGGGATGATTGCAGACGCATAGAGATAAGTAGTTGTAACAGGATGACGAGATTGATTAGAGGATCTATCACCAGATGATATTATGAGTGAAATATCTGTGAGAAAAGCAATGGGTTTGCTTTGGAATACAGCATTAGCTAATGATAAGAAAAAAAGATTTCACGAATAAGAATCTGAGGCTAGCTTCAGTAAAAGATTAGAAATATCGGATTAAGTTAGACTTATTGGTGATTTTTTCTCATTACTGGGTAATCAATTATTGGGAGTACAATCCTTCTAAATTTCATCCTTTAATTAAACATTATTTGATTGCGCGGATAATGGTAACAATTCTTTAAATCAAGCTCTTAATAGGTTGGACGCTTATTAAAGAAATTTTATCTATTTTCCTTATGCTGCATGTACTTACTTTAATTAATTTTCATAATTTTCTTGTCTAGCCATCACTTATTTTATTTCATATCTTAATTAAGCTTCTTATTTTACTAAATTTTATCAATTACTCGAATATGATTTTTTGTATTTTGCCCCCATCCTAGATATTGTGATCACTCAGGTATTACATCATTTCAAATGTTAAAAATACAATTATTAGTCTGGCGCGCACAAAGGGTCTATTAAAATTTATTGAATGCGGTCCCACTTAGATGAATGAACATCTATATTAATTATATTTAGATAATTAGTTAAATATTGTTTGTTGCGGAGAGCTATTATATATATATATATATATATATATATATATATATATATATATATATATATATATTCATTGTACCCTTCCTGTGTGCAAAACAAAAAGAAATTTTATCAGATATAAGAAATATTTCTTTCGCATGGTCTTCTCAAATATCTATTAATGAACATATCTTTATATATAAATTAGAAAGCCAAACAAGATAGAAATATGTGAACAAAAAGAGTGTGAAAAATAGGAACCAATCAAATTGCGTGCGTCACATCCAGTTCAAGCTCAATGCTTGTACGTGCTTCTTCTGCTTACATAAATCCGGCTGCAATTTGTTTATCCATAAGGCTTCGTATGTGGCTAGCTCCCTTTTGTTTTTGCATTTAGTAATTACTTTGAATGCTACGTCTGGAGAACATACGTGCGATGTTTCGATGATGTGTTGCGCAATAGCAGACGTGTATTCACCATTTGATTTAAAACAGGCGTTCAAGTTGCAATGTTCTCTCATTCGAGTAATTAACCGTCTGGTCGATTGGCCTACGTAAGTTGATCGACAACTTGCGCATGTATATTGGTAAATAATATTTGATATCGACATTAACGGCTGTTTCTCTTTGATTGCTGGTAAAGGCAAGTGTGTTACCCTAAATAACACTCGTAGTTTGGCTGCATTAAATGTGCGTGTCAATGCTGCTTCAACTTTCTTTTGTGCCATTCGGGAAACTGCATCCCCTTAAATGGGATGTTTAGGTAGACTGTTTTCTTTTCTGGCCCATAGTACGTCTGTTTCTGGTTAACTCCCCTTTTAATAATTGATTCAATTAATTGTCTGGGATAGCCATTAGACATTAAATCGTTAATTGCTTTATTATATTCATTTTCTTTAGAATCTTGACTAACCAACCTGTCAATTCTTGAAAAGCAACCACGAACTGTTGATAATTTATATTGAAATGGCACAAAACTGCTGTAATGCAAATACTGTGCAGACCATGTTGGTTTATGGTAAATTGTTCTGTTTAATTTACCATTAGTTTCTTTCTTTAATAGTACATCTAGGAAAGGCAGACAGTCATCTTTCTCGTGCTCTGACGTGAAGCCGATATTCTTATGTGCTTTATTGAAACTTTGAAGCAATGTTCGTGATTGCGACCTGTTCTTAAGTACAAGAAATATATCATCCACGTACCGTATATATTGAGCACATTTACTTATGTCACTCTTTAATGATGTATTTTCTAGGTGCCCTAGAAAAAAATATATAATATATATATATATATATATATATATATATATATATATATATATATGACATTGTATATTAGGTGTTGAGTACCTAATAACAAGTTTTTTTAAAAATAAAGCTAGAAGCAAAAACCAAGTCATCATGAAGAAAGTTATATGTACATGTACACATGCGTTCCGTGCTTCCTGACGACTCATCGGTATGAGCTAGGTAATACGCCCTATACCTACTATATATTTGGTCAATAAATGTGGGACTGTTGGTCAGAACAATCTCATATACCACTTTCAACTCAAGCAGCTATGGAGATACCTTCACATAAAGTCTTCGTCAATATGACCTCAAAGCCATCGCATTGTATATAAAATGTACCGATTCTGTAAATGGTACCGACACAATGGTTGGCATATATGTACACGGTATCAACACCGTGGGTTTCAAGATATGCCAAATGTTACCAAAATTGAAAAGGACAACTACTTCGGAACACCTGTTACACCATCAAATCCAGCATTCTGGCTTTGATCGATATCAGTTATCACATTTCGCGGTAATCATGATATAATTCAGTTAAATATATATACTATTTATACATTGTTTGTTGTGAAGAAGTAATATATATATGCGATTGTGAGTTAGGTGTTGCGCACCTGGTAATAACGAAGTCAAATCGAGCCAGAGGAATAAACCAAAGTTAGCATGAACGAAAGGCATAATTTCGTGCTTACATGAGATTCATCAGTGGGTATCGGTACTACGCCTTATATCCACTATATATTTGTTCCAGAAATGTGGGACAATTAAAAGATACAATCTCCTATAAAAATTTGTGTATCAGCACTAGTGGAGATAACTTCATATCAAATCTTCGACAAAAGCCAGATCACTATATATATATATATATATATATATATATATATATATATATGTATGTATAATATATATACCGAGCCTGTAAAGGGTACTAACACTATGGTTGCCGAGTCGGTAAATGGTATCAACACAATGGATTCTAAGATAAATTACATTTAACATAAATGGGAGAATTATAACTACTTCTGAATACTGGTTACACTAGCAAATCTTGATCTTGATTTTACTGACACTACGTCCTTACCAACTATATATATATATATATATATATATATATATATATATATATATATATATATATATATATATGCGCACATGCGAGACGTGAACCCATCTATTATAAGATAACGCTACTAATAAATAAGTCAGTTATAACTACAACTCATGTGCTTTGAGTGAAATTTCACGCGTGTATGATTTCTCTGTTTTCTAATTTTTCTCACTTGCCTTGGTGGGAGGTACGAAGAGTGTATCTGATTTATTGAGCTCACCACCCTATAATGCGAGGACTAGCTCAACTATATCATTTCACATTTGGAGTATTAAGTAAATAGTTTAACACATGTAAAAGATAAATTATTATTTAGCCACTCTACCTTAACTTAGTTGGTATATATGGAAGTTATGTCCACGGACACACACGTGACACGCATCTATCTAGTGAATGGCCAGTCAGAAGTTTAAATAATATGGCTAGGGAAAATATCGTACTTACTTCATTAGTTTGTTTTTAAAACTTGTGATGTACTTTGGACCGAAGAAGAACGCCGAGAGTTTCATCCGAAATATCTCCAACAAACAAAAAACTGGAACTCAGCCTGTGTTAGTCACAATGCACAGGTCATTTTGAAAAATCTGATTTCGCAACTTGTCATTCCTTTCATAGATGTACATACCTTGACTTTTCATAATTTTGCATAATTTATGCCAGGACCTTCGTATTTGATATATTGGTGAGATTCAATCCATTAATCGGTAAGTATCAAGGATATATCTCAGTGGATTTCTATGACGTTTTCACATTCATACATAAATAAATGTTTAATCATGCACACAAACAACCAATTATATTTAAATATGTATGTACATAATTCGCGACACACCATAAAAATATACATCATATTTACACAGGAATGTATGCCTACACTCGGACATAAATAAATATTTAATTACATCAATATATATATATATATATATATATATATATATATATATATATATATACATCTATACATAAATATATGGATTCACTCATTCAAATATCCCTAAATATATGGATAAATAAACATACCTGTCTAAATACATACACCTGCACATTCTAAAATACAGCCATCCATACATATACGCACACATGGACACACGCAGACATACATGAATATAATTATGCATACATGCATATAAACATACATTCATAAATACATATATGAATGCAATGACAGACGTACGTCCACCCGCACGAATTCATGCATATTTAGATATATACAACAAACATATCTACAGCTGTGCATGTATGCAAGAATACTTACATGCATACATGCACACGCATTAATTCAAACATTTATACATACATAAATACATATGTATGCACGCATGCATGTCTTAATACATACATTCATTCATAATTACACGAAAACACAATCACGCATACAAACATGAATGAAAAAGTACCTGAATACTTACATGTATGCAAACAAATATGCATTAAAAAATAAATACATAAGTCTAAAACATGATTTTATAATGTTGAACACCGGCGCTAATTTAGTTAATGACTGTATAGTGTAATCTTTGGTTTCTCGTAAGATTTAATTACTGTATCCTTTTACGTTAAATAAGATTTATGCTTTAGTTGTAAATTATACTAGTTATAGTGCGTCGGTTTGCGAGCTTGACGTACCAACCAATCCCATTGTATTTAACTAGTTTTTGAACAACATAGCAAAACTATCGTCAGTCACACGTACTGACATATTTCGACTTTCCATGGTCATCATCAGAGTACGACGGAAAGCAAAATTAAATATGCAGCTCTCACATCTAGTAGTCTCGCATCAATTTTACTCGACTAGAAATATCGGCTGATTTCTGTCAGTCCTAACATTATCATTTTGCAGCTTTTTACCACACGCACACACACACTTAAACACACACACACATATGTATGTATATATATATATGCTCTCTGCTCTCTAAGCGAGTACAATTAAATAATCTCACGATTGCGCGGTTGGTGTTAACAATTTTAAATCAAGCTTGCGACTATAAGTAAACGCCGATCAATTTTTAACCAGTCATCGAACAACATAGCAAAACTACCGCCAGTCGCACGCACTGACGCGTTCCGACCTTCCTTGATGATCATCAGAGTACGACGGCAAACTGACTAGCGAGGATCAAACCGCATTTCAAATTAGATATGCGGCTCTCACCTCGGGATCGGTGCTTACTTGAATTAAACTTGATTTACAGAATTGTTGCCACCACCCGCGCAATCAATGCTTATTTAATTGATTTTCTATGTTGTTCAGCAACTGGTTAAATACAATGGGATTGGTGTTTAATTCAAGCTCGTAAACATGATTTAAAGTGTTGTTTACACCACGCGCGCAATCTTTGATTGTTTAGTTGTAAACTTTATTTGTCCATGCAATTCAGTATAATGTAATTTTTTGTAGTTTTGTTTATTTTTTTGTATGGTTGTTCAAAATTTATTAATGCAAACACTTCATTTGCAAAACGTTATTGGCTTGCTAATCGATAGGGTATCTTCATTGCGAATGTCAAATACGTGAGCTTATCGTGAATTGTTTAAATTTATGCTGCTGTTTTTCAAGTTACTTGCATTGTATAGCAGGCTGGTAGGCATAAGAGCTGCCACTCAAATTTTGGATTGGTTTACATTTACATAGACTTTGTTGAGAAGTTTTTCTGTCATTTAAAAAAAATATTGTATGGAAAAAATAATTGGAACCAATCTTTGTTTCGTTGCCAAATTAATTAATTAATATTTTTTACTCTAAAGCAGTCAGTCACGCCCATTTAACAAATCTGCATTTCTTTCTCTCAATTGTTTAATGTGTTATTTTATGTTCAATTTATGGAGATCCACAAAACGGTAGGTCGAAATAGTTACCAGCGAATTTTAAAGATTGACAAAAAATCGTGAGCTATTGTTTGACATCTCAGGTACTCAGTAACTGTTTATCAGATCACTGAGCAAGCACTTTCTATCAAAGAAGTTATAAATTCATTATTTTTGGTTTTAGCTGTAATAATAACAATTGATTTTACACCCTGTCATAACTATGATGTTAACGAATTGAAACGCGTTAGAACTTGCAATGTATGCGTTTAACTTCAAATCTTTGCATGCAAACTTAGTTTTCAAATATTATAATTCTTTAAATCAAGTTTGCGAGCTTGAAGTAAATACAAATCCCATTGTATTTAAACAGTCATCGAACAACATAACAAAACTACCGCCAGCCGCAACGCACTGACGCATTTCGACCTTCCATGATCATCATCAGAGTTTGTTATGTTGTTCGATGACTGGTTAAATACAACGGGATTGGTGTTTACTTCAAGCTCGCAAACGTGATTTAAAGAATTGTTACCACCACCCGCGCAATCAATTATTTTTAAATTGTATTGCCTATATATTATTATTGTTTGTGCTATCTTTTATTTTGTTATTTATCGTATCTAACTAACTGATAAAACTATCGGCTAGCAGTGTTCTTCATCTAGTGCGTAGGCAGGCCTATATCAACGTGTAAGGTTGCCTCTTTTTCTGCAAAAGTAGGCCAGCTCCATTTCGACAGCAAATTTGTCAACATTATTCCTTTGTGTCATTTTCACTTCAAACGTTTTAGAAATTTATTGTTTCGTTCGCTTATTAAACTTCACGAGCACCGGAAGGATGCGATTTCTTGATCAATGCATCATCTATCATTCCACCGGACATTAGTCCGGAGAGTTCATCGATCACTGCTTGCTCCAATTTAGGCGTTTCGTGAAAGGCGTATTCCTAGCTGAAATGGTGCCAACTTAATTACCTTTCATTTTTTCTACGCAAACCAATAATATTTATCAGGGGTTAATGCCAGCATTTTGCTTATCTGAATGGATAATCGTCAGACTTAGATCAATTTTCAAATTTATGGTGTACGCCAACCAGTATGGCTCTTCAGCCAAACGATTGGCTTGCTAGACTTACTAACTTGGTCTCAGTTTCTGGAAGAAATACATTTTTTGCCATATGCCAAAGTTTCATTAAGTCCTCTGATTGGCAGCTTAGATAATAGGTCGATAGCTAGCTAGTGCCAAATATCGTTTCATACGTTAAACAACAATTGACTCTATTCTTAGGATCCATTTGCCAGCTCCGGGTAGAAATCAAATCGATTGTATCTAACCAATCGCAAATCATGGCAAAACTACCGTCAGTCACACGTACTGATGTGTATCGTCCTTTCATGATTCTCACCAGAGCAAAACGTAAATTGTACTAACAGAAATCATACCGTATGCTGCACTCACATCTAGCAGTATTTCATACACTTTACTTTTGTATAACTAAAAAAACATCGGTTACACGAGCGGTGATAACAATTACTTTAATCAAGGTTACGATCTTGATATAAACCCCTGACCCATTATGTACATAAATTTGTCAGTACAAACTAAGTATTTTATAGTGTGGAAAAGGCAATCCATCACGTTCTTTCTAGAATTTGCCGCGGACAGGGCTCGAACCTGGACACGTCTGCTTCGGAATCTGGTGCTCTAACCACTGAGCTACCCTGATGCACCAAATTCTGAAGCAGGAGGGCCTGTGTTGGAGTCCTGTTCGCAGCAAATTCTGGACAGTACGTGAGGAGTTTCCAATAAGGAAAAAAACAGTCTACTGGACTATACAAAGCTCAGTTTACACTGACAAATGTATGTACATAAAGGGTCAGGTGTTTATACATTATGTTTGGTTTGAAATGTCTTTGACGCATCTTCTATGCAGTCATGAACTTATTTTTCTGAATATTTACCACGCATATGTAGGTTTTGTAATTAAAAAATTATTAATTACGCGGGCAATGATTATATTGTATACTATACGACTGGTTCGATACAGTGGGCTTCATGTCCATCTCAAGCCCGCAAACTTGATTTAAAGAATTATTATCATCATCCACACAATCAATGATACTTTAATTGCTTAACTTATATACGTTTTTAAAAGCTGTAAATATTTTGTGTTAATGTCTGTAAAGTGATTTTCCAGACGAACAATTTTAGTAAAGTACAATTTAAGCGAAATTATTAGAGGTAACAGTTGAATATTTAATTTTCCAAACCTTATATGGGCTTCACGGTTTCTTCCTTTGTAAGTCATTTTTTGCCGTGCTTTGAAGATGACATTGTAGGTGAAAATGCGTCCTTGCATGGGACTGATGGCCGATCTTTTCGAGTGGTTGGATACAATTAGAGTTTAGTTTATCTCAAACTCGCAAACGTGAATTAAAACATTGTTATCTCCATCCGTGCAAGTAGCGATTGCTTAATTAACTCTATTAGCAACCATACTGTAACCGTTATGTCGGAGCCGCTTGCTGTTCTGTATTAATCATAGTGCTTTATAACACCGAAAGAAATAGAATAGTCGCATTTATTTTACTGATCACGCTGTTGTTTAATTGACCGTTTATATACTGTTTTTTTGCGGAGAGCTAGTATATGCGATTGTGTATTAGGTGTTGCGCGCCTAGTAACAATATAGTCCAAGTATGACCAGAAGAATATACCGAAGACAGCATGATCGGAAAGTATAATCTCGTGCAGATTCAATTTCATGCTTACCAGCGACTCCTACTGTCTTTTGTTAATCCTCCTGTTCATATATGAACTAATTTTTTTTTCTAGGTGCACAATGCCTAATACACGATTGCATAATTGACCGTTTGAACGTTGTTGTATTGAATTGTGCAGTGTGATCATCACTTTATTAGATTATCCACGGTTTTATTACCTAGGGGGTAGATATCATATAATTATCACTAACCGCTGGAAACGTTGCCAGTCAACGAAGATTAGATCGTACCTCATTTCCAGTGGTTAGTACAAATGATGTAGAAGCCTTCAATTTGTGGGGATGAATCAGCCCCCAGCCACCGCAAAGACGAACCCAATGCTTACGTGGAAATTGGGGATCAATCGTATCTTCGCGGAACTGATAGTGTGAATCTACCACCCACGAAAGTAAACCGTGGATACTCTAATTGACCGTTTGTTTGTGGGCATTTGAATAGGTGGTGCGCCTGTGCCTGTATCGATATCAAATTATGATTGTACAACTTTATTAAATTGTAAATTGGGGTTATTACAAAATTGTTATTTGTATTATTAACTGAAATCTGCGCTCAACTAACTTGTTACTAGGTCCGCCATGCCTAATACACAATCGCATCTATGTTAGGTCTTCATGACCAAAAATACATAAATATTATATGCTGAATTTAAGGATGGCATGATAATCACTAAGTTGGATAACCGACATCGATCGAAGCCTCAAGTAGCAGGTGTTCAGGATGTCCGTTCTTCTCAGTTTCTGACCTATTTTGTTTATTTCCAAGAAATGATGATGGCGTCTTTTACAGATTTGGTACATACTTTTAGTAGTGAGTTTGCTTTGAATTAATGTTGCTAGATACTTAATAGGATGTTGACTCCATTATTGCGTGAGTACACACTCTTATCGTACATCGCATCATCCAACTAACCAGCATTCCCTGACCAAATTTCGTTTGGTTTGGTGGCGTTTTACAGAATCATACTGATAAGTCCCCGTAAGCTCGAGATACGTGTGTTAATGAGGTAATATCTTTTGTTCGTGCTAGTTTTTGCATATCCTCCAGATCTTAATTGAGCTAACCTGCTAACAGGTACGCGCCATATAATAAATAATTGTTTATTTATTTTTTTTCGCAAAAAATAATATGCAATTATTTTGTTTTCTACAATTTACACGAATACGCATTATGCTTCTTATTATATAACTCGTTGGTCAGTTCAGCTTAGACACTGGAGCTACCAGGAATATATTCAGATATGCAGATGGTGACTACAGATTGCTTAATTATAAATATCTGCCAAATCACGTAGACCAATATCCATTTACGTGCGCAGTTAAATCCAACGTGAAAACACTGTCTGCTATGTTATGTATTGTGCTGATGCGCATGCCTATTTTCTCCTTTGACCAATCATATTTCGGTTCATATTTTAATCAGTTTCAGAGATGACCACCTAGATGACCTACCTTGGGTGGTCCAATTAATACTATAGGACCGGGTTCAAACCAAATTAAGCGATTTGTTGAAAAAGTATCTAATTGTTATATCTTTAGTTGACTGATGTCATGATTGACGCGAAATGTCATAACTGATATCGATCAAGGAAAGAGCGTTTAGATTTGGTGGAATAACAGCTGTAATTCTCAATTTTGGTTAACTTTAGCGTGCATTGAGATCCATCGTGTTGGTACAATGTGTCGACTCGGCAACCAAAGTGTTGGCACAATTCTTTAAATCATGTTTGCCAGCTTGAAGTAAACACAAATCCAATTGTATTTAACCAGTCGTCGAACAACATAACAAAACTACCGCCAGGGGCAACGCACGTTTTGTTATGTTGTTCGACAACTGGTTAGGTTCAATGGGATTGATGTTTACTTCAAGCTCGAATCATCATCATCATCATTTCCAGCCACACAAAAGTCAAGTGACTAATGTTTCACTGCCATATAACCATAAGGAGTGAAAAAAAAGTATGTAAGTGAATTTAGATAAATTATTATTGAGATTTACGAGAGAGGGAGAGAGGTAGAGAGAGAATGAAAACCTTGCTACTATGAGTAAATTTATCAGGATAACTCACAGAAATGAGGCAAACTAAACCTCTCCACAACACCATTATGGCCAAGTTAGCATTCGGGCAAGGCAAACTTGATTTAAAGAATTGTTATCACCACCCGCGCAATCAATTATTGTTATGTAGCTTTTCTGCAACCATAATGTTGGTATTTGGTACTGACACAATAGCCATAGTGTTGGTACCCTTTTAAGGTTTGCTATATATATTATATATAGTGAGCTGGCTTTGTAGTCGCATTGTCGAAGACTGTATTAAATTAACTTCACTCCTGAAGGTCTACACATTCGTGTAGGAGATTTTATCGCCTTATTTTCCCACTTTCCTCACTGAGAAATATACTGGGTGACGGGTGTAGTACGTGCTCCTACTGATGAATGGCCAGTAAGCACGAAACGAATGTACGCATAAGATTATACTTTCCGTTGAAATAATTTGTTACTAGGTACGCAACACCTAATACACAATTGCATATATATTAGTTCTCCGCCACAAATAGTATCTAACTGTTATATATTTAATTGAATGATATCATGATTACCTCGAAATGTGGTAGCTGATATCGATCAAGGCCAGAGTGTATGGATTTGCTGAAGTAACAGGTGTTCAGAAATTGTTGTAATTCTCAATTTTGGTGAAATTTAGCATAAATTGATATCCATCAGGTTGGTATCATGTACCGACTCGGAAACCATAGTGTTAGTACCATGTACCTTTTCGGTACAATAATGTTGGTATCAGTTACTAACACAATAGCCAGTGTTAGTATCCTTTACAGACTCGGTATATATATTATATATATATTATATAGTGTGAGTTAGGGTTGAAGTCGCATTGTCGTAGACTTTATATGAAGTTAGCTTCACTATTGCAGGTTTACATGCGTGTAGGAGATTTTACCGCCTTATTTTCCCACTTTCCTCACTGAGATATATACTGGGTTACGGGTGTAATACGTACTCCTACTGATAAATGGTCAGTAAGTACGAAACGAATGTACACATATTATATTTTCCGTTCATGCCGTCTTTGGTTTATCCTTCTGGTCATAATTGAAATAATTTGTTACTAGGTACGCAACATATAATACACAATTGCATATATATTAATTCTCCGCCACAAATAGTATCTAACTGTTATATATTTAATTGAATAGTATCATGATTACCTCGAAATGTGCTAGCTGATATCAATCAAGGCAAGAGTGTATGGATTTGAAGGAGTTTCCGTGTTTCGCACCTGGATTAATTGAAATTACCTGATTTGCGTTTTGACTAACGCAGCTTTCATTGTTCCAGTAATTTTCTTTTACCAATATATTTTGGCCCATCTTACCGTAGGCCTTCATCAGTTGCATCTCACGAAACAAATGAAGCAAGTGCGTTATTTCCTCTAGTCATAATATTTATATACCTCAGACTGACCTTTCATTAGATATTCGCGTGTCACATGTGTGTGTGTGCATTTTCATAACTGTTGTTTTCATCTAACTAATTTAGACCAGAGTGGCTGAATAATAATTCATCAATTGCAGGCAATAACTATTCTTTTTTTTTAAACACACTCAATGTAAATGACGTAACTGAGATGGGGGAGACCCATAATTCAGACACACTCGTGTATGGATTTGTTGGAGTAACAGGTGTTCAGAAATAGTTGTATTTCTCAATTTTGGTTAACTTTAGCATACATTGAAATCCATTGTGTTGGTACCATGTATCGACTCGGCAACCATAGTGTTGGTACCATGTAACTTTTTAGCAATCATAGTGTATGTATCAGATACTGACACAATAGCTATAGTTTTTGTAACCTTTACGGGCTTCATATATATATATATATCTTATATATATATATATATATCTTATATATAAAGATATATATATATATATATATATATATATATATATATATATATATATATATATATAATAATATAATATAGTGAGTTGGCTTTGAGTCGCATTGCCGAGGCACTTCATATGAAGTTAACTTACTACTGCAGGTCTACACATTCTTGTAGGAGGTTTGTACTGTCCTTTTTTCCACATTCCGCACCGAAATATATAATGAGTAAAGGGTGTAATACTGGGTCCTACTAATGAGTATCCAGTGCACGTGAGATTATACTTTCCGTTCATGCTGTCTTTTTTAATTTTCTGGTCATATTTGAATTAATTTGTTACTAGGCGTGCAACACCCAATACGCAATTGTTTGAAGTTCTGTCCATAGGTTTAAAATAAATGCAGGAAAATGCTTGATGTCGTGTAGGAGCATACTTGTTCACTGTTTTTGCTATGATATGATGGCGTGCTGCCTACTGGCTGTTACTGTACACAATTTTTGACGCAGTTGTTGGTCATATCGCTTGTAGCAAATGGGAGCGCTGTTGACGCTGTGATGAGCCATAGCGCGCGATTGCCAGGAAGATAAGTTGAAAACGGCGATGCCAACTAGACGTTGCAATTTTTATAAGCGTACTCGATTTAAACTTAAGCAAGTCAACTTGTCGAGACTAATCGAGCGAGTATATGACCGCCATTTAGTTGTTTACATACACGAAAATAATAATGCACACAACTCACAGTGTCTCGTAAAACTAACGCCGAACATATTATCATTGCGTTTGGTATGACATGAAGCTGATGACTGCTTGTAATCGCTGAAAAATTTGTAAAAATTACAAAGATGGTGATATTTCTAATATCAAATGTTGACTCATAATTTGTGCATTGGTATGTAACTGCGTTTTTTGTGTCCACCTATATTGGATGGTCCACGTACACGTATGTCGTCTGTGTTTATTATCAGCGTATCGTCCAGACGAGACTTAATTATGCCTAATTCTGCAGTTAAATTATTCATTTGAGAAGCCAGTCCCTGAATCAACGTTTCCAATCCATCAGAAGCCATTTTAAATGTACCACACATGCTTTATTTTTACTCAATTATATATAGAATTTTGCTCGCATAACGAGCATCGATTTAATAAAAAAAATTTACAAATATTAATTAATTTATGTTTACTTCGGCTCGAAGTCTGCTTTTATCATTGGGCTGACTGCTTCATTCTTATACGGGCGCTTCTGCGAGGAATTTCTGTTGAAATAATGCCTACCCTAGATAAGACTCTTTGTTCATTATTTGTCTTAAAGGTGGCTATTGCCACATGCGTGACATTTTAAGAATAAACGATTTTGGACATATTTTAGGCAGGAAATTGAAGCAACATGCATTGAATGAAGCGTAAATTGGCGCCAATCATTAATTTGGCATATATTTCTCTCCAATCTAATTGGCTGGCTTTCCTCGGCCAAGTCCACATAATGAGACAATATTTGGCTAGTAATTCAGTCTTCTTCGGCCGGTTGTCAGAGCCTTGTAGCAGTCTTGCCGGAGGGTTCTGACAAGCAGAGGTTTATTGCCCCTTAGTAATTATAGACCCACTGTTCTATTCAAATCTGCGTCAACTTTACGTCCCCTCGTTTGCGTTGTCCGAATAAGCTCAGGCGAGGGAAGCTCTCATGTGGCCTTGTGACCACTAGAATCGTGTCAGAAGTCCACAGCACCGCCTACAACCTCGTAGAATGTGGCAAGTTCCATTTGTAGGACTCTACACGATTAACTGTTCGTATGACCATAAAATGCATGGTGTTAGCTTATATAAGTTGCGTTACAATATCGTGAGCCCCTACTTTCACAAGAGCTAAGCGATATTGATCTTAAATTTTTTGACGAACAGATAGTATAGTTAAGCAATAGATCAGTCAACAAGAGTAAGCAGATAGTAATAACAATGAAGCGTAAAAGTAAAACCAAATTTATAGCAATATTATAAGTCAACGTAGATATGTATTAATTATTTAAAGACGACTGAGTGTTCAAAAGTCAAATACTTAAATTTTTTATTGACTTATTGATGTACCTATAATCTGCTTCGGCTTTACTTGATGATATTTTATTTTTAAATTGAAAATTGTATTATTATGACATATTTCTTTATCTATGTCTAAAGCTTTTATATAGTTTCATTACTTTCACGATCTCCCATTATTTATCTATTACTCATCCCTAAACAAACGCCCATCTTATATATTCCTTATTTGGGAGAGCTAGTATATATGCCATTGCGTATTACGTGGTGTGCACATTTGTCAGTTTAACCTAAGTATTGCATAATTTAGAAAAGACTATTTATTCAGTATACTGGTTTTGTCCTCATTTTCAACTCATAGCTCACTGTCCAGAGTTTTCCGTGTATTTCGTTTGAACCTGGGCACGTCTGCTTTTAAATGTTTTTCTCTAACCATTGAGCCAACCTGCCGCACTCTACACACAATTTTCAGTTTTATAATAACTGGTGTTTCTTGGTTAGCCTTTCCTTCAGATGGAGCCTATATAACACTTCTGCAGACTTGTTATTACAGGACAGACCCAACGCAACCTGGGGAAGTGGTATTGAATTGAATATTTATTTAAATAAAGCCGTCATTGTCTAAATGTGTAGAACCTCATTTCTTTCCCCCCAAGCCACGAGGCGTGCTCGACAATGCGCTGTATCTGGTAGGGCCCTTTATCATAATCATGATGGCCCCATGCGGTTGCAGATTTGAAAATTGCACAGTGAGCTATGATAACCACAGCTTAATGCGTGTAACGGTTTTCAGGGATTTTCACCTTGTTTTAATTTTGGTTTGTACAACTTCGCAAACACATCCTGAGACCTATTTCTGAAGTGATTTAATACTGTAAGATTAAATTCAGCCTACTTCATTTCAACTCGCAATCCTTACTGGGGTAACACTAAAAGATCCACCAATTCCTTGATGGCCACGCGTACAATTACCTTTTCTAACGAGAAATCATGCATGTCGTCTTTTCAAATCGGGGGTGCGTGTGTAGGCCAAAATTTTTGTGAAGATCGGAAATAACTGGACGATTTTCTGGCCACAATAGCAAAGTTTCGTTTGCTGACATTCGGTTTCGGTCTCCATTAAAATGATCATCCATATGGATGGGGTCATTTTCGCGGATTCATCTCTATTGATAATATCCAAACCAACCCTTATAAGCTATCACAAGAAGCCCCAATGATTAGACGCAGACACCTTATTTTCATTAAACTTATTTATAGGAATTTGATCGTATAAAGTGAGCCCCTTTGATAAGACAACTTTAAATGATAATTATTTATTTATTATTTACTTCTAAGTCTTGACTGCTGACTTCAGTATCCTCATGGTTCTTCATCCTAATTCTGCACTTCTGCGTAGAATTACTTGTGTGTTCACATTAGCTCTAAATAGAGCGATTTGTGCGGTTTCTGTTTCAAACATCCCTATCCTTTTAAACAATAACTGATTACGCGGGTGGTGGAAACAATTCTCTAAATCAGCTTGAAGTAAACACCAATCACATTGTATTTAACCAGTCGTCGAAGAACATAGCTCATTTTTTCGTTAGGTAATTTTCTTCTCGTACCTTTACTAATTCTAATTTATATTTTTATTAAGCTTTTTATTCAATTAAGGTTTTGTCGATTACCCTTACATAGTTTTACTTCTGTTTTATTTTATTACTTTCCTCCTCTCTCAAACCACTGACATAAACTTTGATAACATTATTGCATAGGATAAAGATAAAATAAGTAGTATGATGCGTGCAAAGAGTAAATTAACATGTGGTTACTGAAAATTAAATTAGATTGATGAAGCTGTGTATGCAATTATATTGAATTTAATACTTCCCAGTTTTACACAAAGGAACAATAATGCACACGCGGTGTGCGCCTACCTAGTGAAACTTCATTGGCTATTATGAGATTATTTAATCATAAGAGTAAATGGGTTGGTTTAATTGAAATTTCACACCTACATTATGCGTCAATCTTAGTTTTCTATTCCTTACCTCAGCACGATTTTACTAAGGATGTATTTTGTTACTTTGTTCCTCTTCCTCATCACTTAGGCCACCCTTATTTACGTAATTTAACGTAGTAAGAATAAAACAAATAGTCTGTTGCGTGCAGAGAGCAAGTGAACATTCAGCCACTTCGATTAAATTATTTGCTTTTGCACGTGTATTTATTTATATGTAATTGAATATTTGGTAATTACAGACTCAAACACACACACATACGCGATGTGAGCTTACCTAGTGAAACGTCAGTTAGCGGTTAAAAATTTACTCGGTGATAATTGTAAATAAAGCGGGTTTAATGAACTTTCTCACGCGCCTAACTAGTTTGTCTTTATCATTTTGATGAGCTATCGACCAGTAAAGCTACCGGAAAAGTTGTCCAGAAAAGTTTCCGCTGTAAAGAAGAATTAGAAACGATCCTGCATTAGTCGCAATTCACATCAATGTAATTATGTAATACCCGATAAAGTGAAGATGAATTTCTTTTTATCTTTGATTTGATTGGTATATATATTCTTTGTCGCGGGGCCCTAATGTGTATGCAATTATGCATTATGTAATCCGTTATTGTTCAGGAAATGTTATTTGACTAAATACTATACACGAATGAAACAGATTGACTGTTTTTTTTGCATTTGGTGTAGAATATTGTCTAGGCAATGATGGGCGAAATCGCCTATCCTAAAATCTACAAAGTAGAAATGACAGAATAGAATACAAGTATGTATTAGGTGTTGCGAACCTAGTTACAAATTAGTTCAGTTGTGACCAGAAGGATAAACCAAAGACAGCATGAACGGAAAGTATAATCTCATGCACATTCGTTTCGTGCTTACTGGCGACTCATCAGTAGGAGCCGTTATTACGCCCTTTAACCACTATATATTTGGTCAAAGAATGTGGAATAATAGGACTTTAGATTATGTTAGCTTCACTATTGCAGGTTTGCACATTCGTATAGGAGATTGTACCGTCCTATTATCCCACATTTCGCATCAAAATATATAGTGTTTTAAAGGCTTAATACCGGCTCCTACTGATGAGTCGCCAGTAAGCACGAAACGAATGTGCATGACATTATACTTTCCGTTCATGCTGCCTTTGGTTTATCCTTCTGATCACAACTGAACTAATTTGTTACTAGGTTCGCAGAACCTAATGCATACTTGCATATATATTAGTTCTCCGCAACAAACAGTATTTAACTGTCATATATAGAATAGAATACATCTTGGTCCGAAATCCAGTTTACATTATTGTGATAAGCATTGCCAAAAATAAATATCATTCCAAAGCTTCCCACAATAATCCTATACAATACAATTAAACAATTATTGATTGCGCGGATGGTGGTAACAATTCTTTAAATCAACTAAACACCAATCCAATTGTATTTAACCAGTTGTCGAAGCTGACCAGTTTAAAGTGTCACGAATAGGGGTCCTCATGAAACGAAACAGGGCATAAATACGCTTGTTAAAAGTAATCTGTGTAATTAGTTGTTGAGTTGCATCATTTATAGTTCTGCCTGGCCCCAGTTCTGTTACTATAGCTACGAACTGTGTTATGTACATGCTGTCAGTTTCACGAAGATTGCTGATTTGATGCCTTGCAATGGGCTGTGTAGTTGCTTAATAGTTAGCACTCATATCCTGTTAGGTATAACTTGTTTACTTACGTTACGTGCAGTCTGGCGTAATAAAGTTGTAATGGCATTAAAATGAGAATCGATCTACTATGCTTAAATTTCAGCTTTGACTGATTTTCTGTGCTTTTTGATCATATTTATGACAAAATTCAACAAATATGTCATTATTCGAAGCAAACCTTTGTTCGGAATAAATTGTTAATTAGGCTGTAGTAAAATGTATTTGCATAAAGGTTTGCTGCATGTTGCCAAATAGTTCTCCATTTATGTTTTAATCAAACGTGTGGCTGAACTAGAAACTATGAGAACTATTTCCTACGCTTATTTTGTGTATGTTGGTTGCGCAATATCAATTAATTCACTTTTTAACGCTGTGGGCTTGCTATCCATTCGATAATGCCGATTAATAATCTTTTTTTAGCTACACCGTATGGTATAGTAAATTTAAGCGATGTTGTGCAGTATTTTAAGGTTATACTAGCACAAAGACCTGACAAGAAGTGATTCAATATTGTTATCTAATATCCACGAGAAACCTGACGAGGCGTACCAATTATGCTATAAGTAACCTTGCCCATACCAATGAGATGTTACCATTCTTCACACGAACAACTTTTATGAAGTGTTAGATAATTCTGCGATAACTGTCATCGATGGCCGTTCTAATATTTGCGTGCACTATTTAAAGCTGCGAGTACGGGAACTGGTGATGTTGCTTCATTAATAAATGAATGAACTTCTCACCTTAAAGGGCACAGTGGTCTCGCAGCTGCCTTTGCTCTTCCTCGCGTGAACTGCATATTTAAACTTTTTATTTAAATATCCAGCAGCATGAGGAGGGTTTTATAATGACGTTGTACCACATTATAGAAATGATGACTATTCACAGTGTTCGAACTGACTGAAAGTGCTGGTAGAAAATGGTCGAGAAAATTTAATGCGTTTCGATGCCGTTGTTCCTGTCTGTTTTGATTCCTAAAATCTGAAACGACACTTGTTTGTTAGGTTTTTTGCGACATTGTAGGAATTTGTAATTGTGCTGATGATCAATTATAAAAATTGTTGAATTCAGCTATCGAAATGTGCTATCTTCAGCTTAATCTATAAACAAACGCGTGGTTTATCGTTTACGTGTGGGAATACCGCTATAAATTGCTTGATATTGAAAAGTTATGTGTGGAAGAAGAATTCTGATTTTTGTATTCTGCTTACTCTAATGTGTAGCCTTCGGTAAAACATTAAAATATTTCTTTTAATCAATGGCCATAATATGCTCTAGAATGACAAACGTATAAATGTGGTAAAATATATAAGCACCAACCCCAATGATATGTGCATTCGTCAAAATAAACTAGGCATTTTATAATTTAGAAAATAAAATTCGCCCAGTAGACCGATTTCGTTCTTGTTGAGAACTCATTACGTACTCTCCAGAATTTGCCGCGGACAGGGTTCGAACCTGGGCACGTCTGACTCGGAATCTGTGACTCTAACGACTGATCCACGTTACCGCATGTGACAAAAGATTTTCAGTTTATTTGCTAACTATTGTTTTTTGGTTTGCCTTTCCTTCACGTGAAACAAATGTGGCATATTTTCAGACCTAATGTTCAAAATATCCACCCACAATCTATCATTATCGGAAACAAAATGCTACCCGGGGAAGTGAAATTAAATTTAAGTTTTACAGAATTGAACAATCATTGATTGTTCCAGTGGTAATAGCAATTACTTAAATCAAAAGCTTGATATAAATACCAATCACAATATACATAAATTTGTCAGTATACACGAAGTATTGTGTAATGCAGCAAAGGAAATTCATCGTCGAATTCTGCTCTGAATTTTATGCCAATAAGGACGAAACCAGTCTACTGAATGAATTGCCTTTCCTACTTTTATACAAATTTTTAGTTTATAATGACAAATGTACATACCACAGCATTGGTGTTTATATCATACTCGCAACCTTGATTTAAATCAATTTTAACGTCAGCCGTGCAGTCAATGATTGCTTAATTATGTGGTTAAAGAGTTAAAATTAGGTATGAAGATTATATATATATATATATATATATATATATATATATGTGTGTGTGTGTGTGTGGGTTTATATTTATATTTGTATATTGCTCAGATGTATTATAGCAACTACAGAAGATTAGATCTTAGCATGGATGCGCCTGTATTTCTCATTAAGCTTTACTGGTGGCACTAAATCGCTGATAGGGCTTCTACTATCGGGCAGGACAACGATTAGAGGTGGAGCTAAAGAAGTCGCATTTCTAAGGTAGTAGCCGTCGACTTAGTGTTCATTTAGAGCCAACACGTATCTATTAATTTTATGATTATACGGCAGTAAATTATCCCTATATAGTTTGCTGGTGCAGAAATGTCTAGTAGTAAGTATTTTATTAGAGGTATTCATAAATAGATTTGGCATTTTAACCAACCACAGTAAGCTGGATGCTATAAACTATGATCATTGGACTATGATAATATTAAATTCAAAATTAGGCAGGAGGTTGTAATTTGACAGCCAATGAAAGATCTGTATCCTGATAGAACAAACGTACACCCAAATTAGTCGTTAACCAAATCGTGTAGAGAAGATGGAACTACTTAACAAGTGTGGAGTTTATGTATTTTCATGCTGAGTTACAAATCTTGTGTAGGCTGGTGAGATCTTGCAACTGATTGAAATGCGTAGAGGCCAAAACAGAACGGCAGACCTGTCTTGCATGGTAATATGTTGTACCTTACTTGATACTCACTGATAACTGTCCATGTTTTAGTTGGAGACTGCGGCAGACCACGTGTGTTGATTTAATAAAAATGTATTTCGGATCCGTAAATACAACAATTTAATGTTCCAAAACTTGGCACAAAAACGTTAAAAGGCGGTGATTGAAGATGTTTTTCTTTTTCATTCTACACCCATGTTTTCCTATAATAGTCAGTTAACTTAAGATATGTTACCTTTTTTTGGTATATGATTTGTTTGCCTGTTGTCGGTTTAAACGTCTATCTCATTGATGTAACAACCTGAAGATGAACGCGTCGGAAATTTAGCTGTAGTGACGAATTCACCCGCGGTGACTTCTCGCATTTTATCTCAACTGCGCCTGTTGGTACGGCAAGTTTGGTCAAATCCACCAAATCATGGAGCTCGTGTTGTCTCCACCATACTTGACTCACGTGAACTCTACACTGAATGGACAGCAAGTGTAGGTATTATGGCTAGCCGAATACGGGATATGCGCCAACAGCTGTACGACCGACTGATGGCAATGAAGACGCCTGGCTCGTGGGATCATATTATCAGACAAATAGGAATGTTCTCCTTCACCGGCCTTACAAGTAATTCTGAATTGGGATGTACTTTTATGCTGTATAATATATGCTCTTTTAAACGTCAGCGGAAAATTGTGGACAGTACTTGAAAAGTTCTTAATAAGGACGAAATCGAGCTACTGGACGAATGGTCTTTGCCACCTGTTGTAATGTGTAATTTATACAGACAATTGTATGTGATCAAAATCCTGTCATTATACTTCAATTCAACGGAACTTCATCAAGTGGCATAGTGTCTGTTTTATAACTATACATATGGAGGCTTTTTAAAACTTCAGGTCTCCTTGGATTCCAAATAGTTTCGATTTGAGGATAACGAAGAATATAAGTTGATACATGACTTAAGTTTTGTGTAGTTTGCGACAAAGGCGACTCAGTGATTAGAGCTCTAGACTTCAAAGGAAATGTCCTCGGTTTGATTCCGTCAAATTCTGGACATAACTTGACGAGTTCTCAATAGGGGCAAACCGGTCTACTGAGTGAATTGAATGATTTTTTCATTTGCGAACCTGGATTAATTGAAATTACCTGATCTGCGTTTTGACTAACGCAGCTTTCATTGTTCCAGTAATTTTCTTTTGACAAAATATTTCGGCCTAACTTACCGTAGGCCTTCATCAGTTGCAATCTCACGAGTTGTTGTTTCACCAGTGTATATTTATTATACCATTTAACGGCGTTGCTGCTATAATTCCATGTTAAATGTTTCTTGAATGAAGTTTTCATTTGCGAACCTGGATTAATTGAAATTACCTGATCTGCGTTTTGACTAATGCGAATTTCATTGTTACAGTAGTTTTCTTTTGGAATTATAGAAGCAACGCTGTTAAATGGTATAATATATATATATATATATATATATATATATATATTATATATATATATATATATACTGGTGAAACAACAACTCGTAGATTGCAACTGATGAAAAGCCTACGGTAAGTGATGAAATATTTTGTCAAAAGAAAACTACTGAGTGAATTGCCTCTGCAACCTGATGCAATGTGTGGTTCATAATGACTATATATAATGGCAATTCTGCCATTAGACATCAATTATATATATATATATATAAGAACACAACAACGTATTCCATGGAATAACTTTTATTAAACAAAGACATAACTGACAGGCCTTTAAAATAGCCTACGTTCCGCAAAATACGACACACCCGTCAATTACGGACGCACTTACAATGAAAGCGATGACACACCACATGACGTTACGCAAAAGGAGTAGTCTAAATTGCGCAAAACAAAGACTGACATAGCGAAGAGGGGATTGGTTACGACAAATGTACAGTTTGGATTGGATGAACGAATATATTAACGAATCCAGAATAATGGCTGTAGATACTGGTAGAAATAAGATTTATTAATAAATGTTATTCCATGGAATACGTTGTGGTGTTCTCATATTTAAAAAAATGGTGTGTGGTGCTGAACGTTTTCTATTTAACTCAAGTAAACGCATTTGAGTGTTCAAATCAGATGTTAGCTCAAAATCGCAAACTTGATTCAAACAGACTATCACCTACCGCGAAAACGATGATTGCTCATTTGTTAGAACTGGAATGTTTGCTCGAAGTAACTTGGCCTTCAGTGTTGCTTTTGCTCCTGATGACAGTTGTCTTTCTGTATGATAATAAATTGAGTAATTTGTACATTTGAATTCTATGCTTTAATTGGAAAATTGTATTTGTCCTAATTTTCCGCCAAAGCACAGAATTTTAAATTTATTCACATTTAACACTGCTTTTTCTTATTGATTGTGTCTAATACAATTAAACAATCTTGGATTGCGCGGGTTGTGGAACCAATTCTTTAAATCAAGTTTGCAAGCATGAATTACACCAATCAAATTGTATTTAGCCAGTCGTCGAACAATATAACAAACCTACCGCCAGACTCAACGCACTGACGCGTTTCGATCTTCCATGATCATCATCAGGGTACGACGGCAAACTGATTAGCGAGGATCAAACCGCATTGAATATATATGGAAAGCAAAATTTACACCGGTTCCATTATATACATGTATTTATCAGTAGAAACAAAGCATTTCACAATGCAGAAAATGAAATTCAGCCAAAAGACCGGTTTCATCCTTATTCAGAACTCTTCATGTACCATCCAGTATTCTCCGTGGACAGGGCTCAAACCTAGGCATCTCTGCTGCGGATTCTGTGCTTTAAAATGACGGATTTGTGGGATACTGTTTATTAAAAATTTGTCTGGTTCTTGTTTTGACTAACTAGCGATAGCTCGCATTTCTACACTTCAATGGAAAATTTTCGGCACCCATTTTCGTGCAACTCTTTTCAGTCCGCATTGCATCAATTCAAAAAAAGGGAACTACTAAGGAATGTGTGAAATTTCATATAAACCGCTTCCTTTGCTTATGACTTGCTAATCCCCAAGAAATGGTACTGTCGTTTTGAAAGACAGTCGCGAGTCGTGGTTGTATTTGTCCATAGTTGTAAATCCATCTAAATCAAAATTCTGTGACTAAATGTTAATTTATCAAGTTAAACGACGCAATTACGAGTGTTTTCAGTGCTTAAGGAGAAGAGAAATGTAATACAAATAAATAAGTAAGAAACTCATGCCAGTTTATATGATAAAAATTTAGTATAATGAAACGCTTATTTAAGATATGAAGTTAAAATTACTGAAGTCCAGACAAGAAAGTTAATTAATTCACCTAATGAAGGAGTAATCATTTTAAGGAATGCTGAGAATTAATATTATTTTTTTATAATAAATACCTAATTCTATAAGGGTCCTAATTTACCAAATAAAATAACGGAACAAGAAATGAAGGCTGAAATTTCGAATGATGATACTTTAAGTAATTGAGCATGAAGTATTAAATTGATAAAATCACGTATTAAGTATTCGTAATCCAATATTCCTAATCTGTAGCTGTATACTAGTTTCCGATTCTGATTCTGACAACTGTCGTTTTGTATAATTAATTGGTGCTGTTTTTCGAATGGAGCCCAGTGCTTTCTCCACCACTGCTTCATTCATAATGTAATATTTTAAATTCTACTCCTTGTTTAAATTTTCTTTGCGAACGCTGTTTTCTTAAAGGTAATTTTAAACTTGTTTCCCAACCCAATTCCCCAGCCAACACGGTTGTTCACTTGGTGCCATTTATCCCATCACTTACCACACATGATAACACATACAGTAGTTCAGGCGTAACGTCAATCACCTTTCGGCTTAATTGTTTCGTCCTTCAAATCAAACAAAGGTTTTGATTAGCCACCTGTTTTTTAGGAAGTCAATTTTCGATATTTATACCTCTCGTATTATTTAAAATGTATTTTGCACATGATAAATGCGTTTTTCGAACTTTTGTGTAATTTTCCCTGAAGAAAGCCTTTACAATATTAACACGTTAGTTTGTATAGAAATAGGAGGAAACGCTAAAGTCATCATTAAGGTAAACAAGTATCCCAATGCTGAATGCGTTTATTACTTACTGACCAATCATTACGGACCGGCGCCATGCGTAAAACTCATTATGTTCTTTTCTCGCATTACTTAGACAATTTACTCGTTGGTTTGGGGCATAGTGCGGACCTCTATCAATGAGTGTGCTCGAATCGATTGTGTCACTAACATTTCAGCTTTCGTGCATACTTGGTGTAATATGTCCTCCTGATCTTATATTAACAAAATTGCATTGTCCAAGACACCCACATTTCTGGACATATTATACAGCTTGTTTGAGCGCAATGACGACGCTCATTAATTTTTCGTCAGTAGACGTGAAACCCATGCCTACGTTCACCCATTCCTCTTGTTAATGATGATTTTGACATACCCTCCTGGTCCTATTTGAACTAACGATTTACTCGATATGCCATGCATAATATTTATGAATTTCCGAAATCAAAATTATATAAGGATCGTTTTTTGCTGACATTAAGTTTGTTAATATAATTAATGGCTTGCCCTTTTGTGGCCGTCCTCGTCCCTCTCGAGGACCAATCACAAATTATGATACCGTCCTTTTCGCAAATGATTATAATAACAGGCTTCGGTGACAGGCGAAGTTATCTGCTTACTTCTTGAGCAGAATTTGTACTCTCAAATCGCTAATGGACTTGCAGCTAGCTTTATGGTCATCAAAGGGCCCAAGAGAAGAAGCTTTATTTATTCTGTAATGTATTTTCAGGTACCTATGAAGTCGGCTGTGCAGTTTTCTATTTATGTGTCGTAATTAACTTTGTACTATAAGAACATGGCTTGGGTTTGTCACACAGCTGTTTAACTTTAAACGCAGAGGCTTATCTTTGAATTATTTTTTTGATTGATAATGCACATTGTATTGTTAGGTCAAGACAGGATATGACGTTCCTGTTTATCAAGGTTTGAATTTGTTCCTTCTTCGAGTCAGATATGGTTTAATTTGGCAGATAAGACTTTATTATAATCAAATAGTCACTTGTTTCCTAGGAGGTCACGGATATATATGATTTTTTGCTAGTTGTGATGCTATTTTGAATGGTTAATGCCGATTCATGCATGCTTTAAACTGATTATTCAAACTAACAGCATAGTGTTTAGTATATAGACATGTGTGAGTTACAATATGTCCAAAATGTTCAAAAATAAGAAGCGTAACAAAATAAAGTTTTTCATGGGGCTTGTCGGATCCCAACCAACTAGGTTGGTGCAATATAAGCCTGGTGCTGTACGTATGTGCCTAACTAAACATGTTTAATCCTGTGAAATTTATGACATACTAACAAATCAACAATCGTTGATTGCGTGGGTGGTGATAACAATTCTTTAAATCAAGTTTACGAGCTTGATATAAACACCTATTTCATTGTATTTAACCAGTAGCACAATGTAGCAAAACTACCACCAGTCACATGGTTGGACGCGTTTTGACATTTCATGATTATCATCGGAACACAATAGCAAACTGACTAGCGAGGATCAAACAGTAATTCATATATAAAGAAAGCAAAATTAGATATGCGGCTCCCAACCTTCGTTATTTCACATATATTGTACTAGACTAGAAATATCGGCTGCGCTATTTCTCTGCAGTTACAACAGTTAACTTTTCGCAACTTGCGCTACAGACATATAAATAATACAAATAAAAAATTAATAACTGCGCGGGTTGTGGTAACAATTCTTTAAATCAAGTTTGCGTGATGGATATAAGTACCAATCCAATTGTTCTTGATCAGTAGCACAACGTAGCAAAACAATAAATCACTTTACATTGTTAATTAAGTCTAGTTGTGTTAATATGCTTCTCTATTTATAGGCTATTGCAATAAATCGACGTTGTCCAGAACATTGAAACCAAAAATAACTTATTCGAGCATTTGCAATACCATGGGGCATTCGCAGTTTCACGCAAAACTGTGCATAATTACGTTTCTACCATTTCAACACTTTGGACTTATATTAATTATTGTTAGTTTAACTATTTTTGGTAGTGGTACGTTATTAACTAACATTTAAACTGCGAGAAATAATAGAATTTGATTAGGGAAAACAAGGTGGTTGATATTTACTGTTTAGTCCCATAAATATTGATGTGGTTGTGCTTTTGTTTGTATATTTGTGCGTTAGTATTTCAGAAGCCTTGCAGAAGCACATCAACAGCCAGATTAAAGCAAAAAAAGCTTTGCGCACGACGCCAGGAATCAATGAGGATAGAAATGTAGCAACCGTAGCTTATGCAAAATTTCCTGCTCCTTCTTGTGGATACCATGCTCGTAACAGCAATTATGGCTTTCTTTGTTTCCTTTCAGATAATTCGGTATGCGTTTTTTCAGGTTTTCTCTGGCCCTTAATCCAAATCCAAAATTTAATTAAACGGAATTTATATATATATATATATATATATATATATATATATATATAAAGAGAGAGAGAGATTTATTTATACTATTATTTAATTTCCTTTTTAGTTGTGCAACAAGAGATAGGGGTACTGTCGTGTTTAATTAATGCTAAACGATGTATTAATTATAAGTTGTTTATTAATGAATGAAATATAAGACGTGATTAAAGCATGGATTTAAAATTTATATTTAATGGCATTAGGTTCATTTCTATAGAGCACTTGGGTTAGAGTAGAATAGTCTACCATGATGAACAATGGAGTAGCAGAGGTATTGGATAAACAGAAGAAATCCACATATGAGATAACTTGAACTCGAGTATGGAAAGCCGACTGTAAGGGAGAGTTGGCTAAAAGGTGACGAAGGCAGAAATTGTTGTTCAGCCCAAGTCGTTGAACTCTTGCACACAATAATTGTCAATGAACTGTGTTTATTCACAGATTATATGCTAGTCTGTCCCTAACTCTATAATTAGCTTTATCAACTAGAATGGACAGATCACATAAACGAACAAAAATACAGGTATCACTGTTCAAGAAATTCAGAAATAACCACACACTGTTCTATCGGATTCTCTTTTTATGCTATTAGTTCTGATCATCTTCGTGGTCTACGCAATTAATTAATTAATTAATTGAAAAACGATTTACATTGAAGTACACCATTGATATATGCGTCTATTAGTTTACAAAATCATGTAGAAGAATAATAACTAAGCAGTTTCTTATGCTATTCTGACAATATGTGTTGTCTAACTTAATCCATGAACTAATAAAAGCACACAAAATATATTATTTTTTAATGATGGTGTTGATTTATCTAATCAGTTAGTACCAAGTATCTGCTGATAATTACGCCAAACAGTCATCGCTAGCAAGCTGCGCTACTACATTTGCATATACTGTGACATTATTTGGTTTGATACGAACTTCTTATCTCTTTATTGTTATTAACATAACGAAACTAAGTTACTCCTAAGGTCTACTTGTTACTCGACCATTTTGATACACGTTAATAAAAGTTCTTTAATCACGTTGGTGAGGGACTTTAGTAAATTCTACATTTCTCGTATTCTGGTAAGAAGAGAATACATTTCGTTTAGCTTGTTATTGTGGAAATTTTGGATAGTAGCCGAACTATATCTTCAGCATGGTGATGCTGAAATTTTCTCAACTATCATTGATTTCAAACATTTGCATTTGATTTACTATAATCAAGGTTGCGACTTTGATATGAAAACCTGATCCTTTAATTACTTGCATTTGTCAATATAAACTAAGAATTGTAGGCAATTCATCCAGTAGACCGGTTCCGTCCTTAATGGAAACTCTTCACGTACTGGCCAGAATTTTCCGCCGACAGGGTTCGAACCTGGACACGTCTCTAAACACTGAGCCATCCTGTCTCGACTGTCTTCCAAAGTCTTACGTCTCTGAAGCTTTTTTGTTGATATGTTCGCCACACTTCCATAAACCGCTTCAACAGTTATTGTATTTCGCGGTGTTCATATTAATTGCTCTTTCTACTAGCAATTACTAAGTAGCAAGATAAGTCTAGAGTAAATATATAAGGTAGCCAATTATTAAAGAACACTATGGTAGCGTTTCTGCGCTGTGCATAATAGTACAAATCCATATTAAATGTCATTATCAATGGAGCATTTGCATGCTTGTCATATTTCATCACCAAAATTTATTTTCTTTATGCGATATGGCTCTGCAGACCATATACTTCGATTTTTAAGTTATTAAACGAACATTGGTTTTGCGGACTGTGATAAAATATACTATGATCAAGGTTGCAAACACCTGACCCATTAAGTACTTACATTTGTCAGTATAAACTAAGAATTGTATTGTGTAGAAAAGGCAATTCATCCAGTAGGCCAGTTTCATCCTTATTGAAAACTCATCATCTAGTGGCCAGAATTTAACGCGGATAGGGCTCGAACCTGAGCACTTCTGCATCAGAATCTGGTGCTCTAACTACCGAGCCACCCTACCGCACACTACACACAAATATTAGTCATATACTAGCTAATGTAACTCGGTTAGTTTTCTTCTATAAGGTGGAGTTCATATGGCATTCTTTTAGACCCCAAGTTCCAACTAACCATTTCGTATATGTCATTTCCGAACAGCCACACCATTATTGAAATGAACATTTGTATTATTAGACGAACATTGGTTGCGCGGGCGGTGATAAAATTTACTACTACGTAATGAGTTCCCAATAAGGACGAAACCGGTCTACTGGATGAATTGCCTTTTCTACACTATACAATTTTTAGTTTATACTGACAAATGTATGTACTTAATGGGTCAGGTGTTTATATCAAGTTCGCAACCTTGATTAGAGTGTACTTCGATTTGTTTGACTAAAAAGTTGGATGTGTACTGAAACTTGGTTTTAAAACGTAAACTATCGTTTTGTGCGCTCCAATCATTCCCTATAAGGGACTGAAGTATATTTTGAATTCGGGAACTCATTAAAGTTCCTTAGTTTATTCATAACAGTATTGATGTTTTTTATGAGCACATGTCACTTGTTTCGTGTTTGGGGACAGTTTGTAAACTTGAAATATCAAATCTAACTCAAATAAGACGTTGTCCAGTCTCTACATGGTCAATCAATATTATTATTTATTAACACAAGCAGATTTTATATCTTTTAGTTCATTAAAATGGTTAGATTAATTTTTAAAATTATACTCTCAATTTTTGCAATAAAATGTTTTCAGAAAATTATATTCGTTTTTCAAACAACGTGCCTCTTCGTTTTAGCCATAACGCCATAAATACAAAGCCGAATAAAACTGATAAAATCGCTTAGAAATTATTTAAATCTTCTCCACACAGACAGGCAATTCATTGATTTTTATTAATTTTCGAACCGATATTTTGGCGGTAAATCAAGACCAAAGTGTCAAACTGTGATCAAGATTTTAAAATTAATGCATAATTTCTTAATCTTGCGTAGCCCATCTGACGAACGCAATAGGTTCACGTATATTTTTTTCAAGCACATTCTATAGAGTACTGTTTTTAGTTTATCGTGGTAAAACCCAGTTTAGAAAACATAAAAATAATTAAACTAAATTGTTACGTTCTTATGTTCCAGGCATATGTTAACTTGAAGAGCGTATATATATATAATTCTGTATTACTGATGATTGTCATAGAAACAGACTAGTATAATGAATTATTATAATCAAGGTTGCGATCTGGATGTAAATACCTGACTAATTAAGTACATATATTTGTCAGTATAAACTAAGTATTGTAAAGTGTAGAAAAGGCAATTCATCCAGTAGACTAATTTCGTCCTTAGTGGGAACTCATCACATACTGGCCAGAATTTGTCGCGCACAGAGATCGAACCTCGGCACGTCTGCTTCGGAATCTGGTGCTCTAACCACCGAACCACCCTGCCGCACTCTACACAACTATGTATTGTTTAGTGTAGTCCTGTTACGTTCTTATTGGGAACTCATTGTGTATAGTCCAATAAAGACGAAACCGGTCTACTTTAAGAATTGCCTATTCTACATTATACAATTCTTAGTTTATACTGACAAATGTTTGTACTTGATGGGTCAGGTGTTTATATCAAGATCGCAAACTTGATTATTTCAATTTTATCACCGCCCACGCAACTAATATTCGTTTAATTAGAATAGTAGATGAATTAAATTCGTTATTCCATGCAATGTTAAGTTTATACAGGCGAAAAATATAATAAAATCGTACCGTTATGATTTAATTTAATATCACATCCCAAGGCGGCATTTAGTCTGTTCTATATTAGCAGATCGGGCACATCTAGTCACAACCTTAGGTCAAAAGTGACACTCACAAAGATTCATAATAAACAGACTGATGAAAAGCATAAATTGATAACTGAAATTAGCATGAAATTCGTCGCTTCAATGACGTCGAAGATGAGCACCATAGCTCAGAAGTCGGTTTTCTCATTCTCAAGTCCCAGCTGCATAAGTTCGGGTTACTACTGCCATGCACCCCATAAGTACGATGCTGTTCCAGCTAAATAAAACAATTTGCTATCTATTACAATGTTTAGCTTATGCCAGCATCATATAAATGTATGTATCTATGTATATATGTCACTATGTACGTATGTTTTTATTTATTTATTCATGTGTGTGTACATTTATGTATGTATGTATGTATGTATGTATGTATGTATGTATGTATGTATGTATGTATGTATGTATTTATGTATTTATGTATGTATGCATGTATGTATTTATGTATGTGTGTATGTATGTATGTATGTATTTATGTATGTGTGTATGTATGTATGTATGTATTTATGTATGTATGTGTGTATGTATGTATGTATGTTTGTATGTATGTATGTATGTATGTACGCATGTATGTATGTATGTATGTATGTATGTATTTATGTATGTATGTATTTATGTATGTATGTGTGTATGTATGTATGCATGTATGTATGTGTGTATGTATGTATGTGTGTATGCATTTATGTATGTATGTATTTATGTATGTATGTATTTATGTATG